>JAQQAE010001081.1:0-27474 GCA_029823295.1 Pseudamia nigra
GAAGAGTTGGGACAAGGAAAGCAGAAGACTGGGAAAGTTGAGGAATGCTCAAAAAGCACCTGTTTGGAACATTCCACAGGAGAATCAGTTAATTACAAAGAGGGTAGAGAGTTATGATTGGGTAGAAAAGGAGCATCCCCGAAAGGCCCAGTCATTCACAAGCAATGTTGGGGCGAAATTCACCACTTTGTAAACAACTGTGTGAGCAAATATTTCAACAGTTTCAGAATGTTTCTCAAAGTACAATTGCAAGGAATTTCATCATCTACAGTCCATAATATCGTCTGAAGAGTCAGAGAATATGGAGACATTTCTGCAACTAAGGGGAAATACCGAAAACCAACAGTGAATGCCCGTGACCTGCAATCCCTCAGATGACACAGCATTAAAAACTGACATGATTCTGTAAAGGATATTACCATGTGGGCTCAGGAACACTTCAGAAAACCATTGTCAGTTAACACTGTTCATCACCACATCTTACAAGTGCAAGTTAAAACTCTACCATGCAAAGCCATATATCAACAACACACAAACGCCCTGGTTTCTCTGGACCCAAGCTCATCTGAGATGGACTGATGCAAAGTAGAAAAGTGTGATCCGGTCTAATGAGTCCACATTTCAAATTGTTTTTGAAAATCATGGACATTGTCTGCTCTGGGCTAAAGAAAAGCCCCATCCAGAATGCTATCAGTGCAAAGTTCAAAAGTTAGCATCTGTGATGGTATGGGGGTGTGTTAGTACCCCCGTGGGCGATTTGCGCAGTTGTGAAGGTACAATAAATGCTGAAAGGCATTTATTACAAATGTTTGAGCAATATCTGCTGCCATCCAAGCAACGTCTTTATCAGGAACATTCCTGCTTATTTCAGCAAGACAATGCCAAACTACATTCTGCATGTGTTACAACAGTGTGGCTGCATAGTATTACACTCACCTGCCTGAAGTCCACACCCGTCTCCCACTGAATATGCATGACCCATTATGAAGCACAAAATACAATAACGGAGACACTGGACTATTGAGAAACTGAAGTCGCACATCAAACAGAAATGCTTACTGAGCGTTGATGACTGGAAAAGTAATGTAACATGGCCCTGTTCCAGCTCTTTTGGAACATGTTGCAGGCATCAAATAAAAAAAAAAGAGTTCATATTTGCAAAAACAATAGAGTTTAAACATCAAATATCATGTCTTGCACTGTATTCAATTGAACATAGGTTCAAAAGGATTTGCAAATCATTGTATTCTGTTTTAAATATACATTTTACACAACATCCCAACTTCACTGGAATTTGAGTTTTTATTTTATGCACTGCGAGTTTTATGAAAAATGGTCATGACTGCTTGATGTTAAATTCTCTACAGTTCAGTTAATTGTTGTTTTGTGCATGATATGAAGTCGAGTTGGCTACTGCCTGCATGTTTACTGCCTGTTCATTTAACTACCGGTAATACATGTTTAATGCCGTCCAGTATGGTAATGAATCCTTCACTTTGTGTGCTATATGGGATGTATGCCCCTGTTAGGTTATTTCTTCTAAGTTTTAACTATTTGCAGCTCTACTTCTGTCTGCAGATCTGCTTGCTCAATTCTTTTTAATTATTTTCAATTTAATGCTTTATCACCAAGCATTGTTTGCGTCCCAATTTTTGTTTATTTTTCCTCACCAATCCCTGCTCCGTCTTTAGGGTGCCTTTTAACTTCTGGCCATGAAATACAGATGAAAACCAGCCTTTTTTGGAACTCTATGAAATGTGTGATAATATGCACTGCCCCTGTGAAATAAATAGTAAAATTAAAATAAAAATAAAAGATGAACAAATGCCGACTTCCCAGAAACTGAAGGCTGGCTCACGCATGCAATGGGACGTATGTTTTGCAACCTCACTCATAGGTGTCACTAAATATTCCACACTTAACCTTTAATCTAATATGGCATTCACTGATTAAAAATCTTAAATGCTGGTTTAAATTTCTGCTGATCAGAACAACAGTACATATGTTTTCGTCATGCGCACCGTACCTTGGGATCTTGACGGTCTTCTGCCCCAGAGATCACCTCCTCAGTGAGTGTGTGTTCACAGCTGCCATCTCTGGCTATGAGGAGGAATGTGTCACCCAGTAAACAATCCTCCACTCGAGGTAACAACTTCTTGTTAGCAAAGGGATCAGGGTGGCAACACCAGTCGTCCACAATGGCATTCCAGTTGCAATTAGGCAGAGGGAGAACGCGCTTAAACACTCTGAAGGAGAGGTGGAAGAATATGCAAGATTAGGTATAACAGAACCCACAGACCAGTCTCAGTGAGTTTTTCTATTTGTTTTGACCTAGCACTGTCTTCTTTTAGTTTTAACTCATGTTTGTATGGATTTGAACATGTGCTGCAACAACTATCACTAACAATTATTTAGTAGTAATAGTAGTAGTAATATTATGAACTTGTTGTGACCTTGACCTTTTTCCTTAAAGGTCACAGTATATTTGGAATCAGTATAGTCAATAACCTAGGTTATATGCCAATTTTAACATAACGGCATAGTTAATTAATATGCAAATTCTGTGGTGGTTTCCATAGAAACCCTACCCCCTATTACAAGCGTGCCAAGTTTGGTTAGTTTAGGCTCCAAGGACTTTAGAAATACAGAGCCAAATGTTCGGATGGACACATGTCTGACCTTGATCTTGACCTTTTTCTGTGAAGGTCACAGCACAGTCAATAAACCAGTGTTTATAGGACCTGACTATATAGCTAGAAATGTATGTTGGGCAAAATGCAATAGTTTCAGACCTTAGTGAACTCCAAGGTCAAAGTCAAGGTCATTGGATGAATGAGCGGTGTCCCAGGGTCTTATCTATCACAGATTAAACTGATGCCTCTAGATGTATTACTTTTTTGTTTGATACTTCTTTTTTTGGTAATTACCTAATTAAACAAATTAGGTAGTGGTTTCTATAGTAACCCTCCCTACTTCCCAGGCTACCTATGTGCCAAGTTTGGGTCCAGGGACTTTGAAGATATACAGCAAAATGTTCAGATGGACATAAGTGCATTTGAAAATAGCTCTTGACCTTATCCTCCCACTAACTTTTTTCAGGCAGCAGATAACAACTGACAACTAATCAAGAAATTGTTGCAGCTCAAACTTTGATATCACAGCCTCAGTGACTTAAAGGCTTAAAAGAAGGTTTAAACATTAAACATTTACCTAACTGAAACTACACTCAATACGCAAAACTACACTGAATGAATTCCTTAAATACAGCCCTAATATGAACATCTTAATTTCCATCTTAAATCTTTTTTCACATAAGCAAAGCAAATCTTCTCCAAATATGGCACACATTCTGTTTTAAGCTCCATCTTGTTGGATGTTACAACACAAAATCAGCCCTTACTACTCTTTCTAACACTTGGTTTGAAGAAAAAAAATACTTTTGCCAACTTCCAGTGGGTTGCTACTGAAAAACATAGCCAAAGGGCGGGGGGTCTCTACAATGCAGCTTTTGCAATTTTCAGCATGTCACATCGCTGACCACAGAAACCTACAAGCTGAAGGTAATAAACACAATACTACTGTCAGACTAACCCACCTCAAGGTAAGAAACACAATTGTTCTTTAATGGGTAGAGGGGACTTTTACATCACACAGACTCTATAACGCGAATCCAACCTGTCTGACAACTGTGGGCCCCATCCATCAGCTTTTTCCTCATCACTTCTACTGCTGGGTCACCCCATCAATAAACCCCCGCTGCTCTTCCAGCGTGGGAGGGTGCAAATAAAAACCCATTTCCACTCATGCTGTCCCTCGCCCATCTGATCCTCACCTGTCCTCTAGCAGCCTGGTCATGCAGCCCTGACAGTAGAAGCAATAAGTCTCTTTTGCCCGGAGTATCTCCATCACGCTGTCAGAAGTCACTGTGGAGAGTCAAAGGCAAACAAATAGATGAGTCACATCTGGTGACATCGTGGTAACTCTGTGATACTGAGCAGTTAAATACTGGGCAATAAAGGTACAATCTGTTCTTGACTGGATCGGTCAATACTTGAAACTAAAAAAAAAAAATAATAAAAAAAAAAAAAGACAGAAAATGAGAAAATTAATGTAAAAAAAAAATCAACATGTGGAGCCTTAAGTTGGGTTTCCATCCAGTGGTTTCACAAAATCAGGAATTCTAAAAAAGAACATGTGATTTCATCATACGTGAATATTAAGAGCTGGCTCATCATCAACATCGTCATCATTATGATTTAATAGTTTGCAAGCTAGACATTATGCTTCATAATTTAGTTACTTGCATTTTTGCAATTTTCTGCTAAACCTGGTTCCATTTCACGTATTCACATTTAAAATTTTATCAGTGTACTAGTGCTTTCACCACCTTTGAGCATAAGAATTTTTTTGTAATATTTCATGTCCTTTTTTAATTTTGCATGTTTCTATTTGGGATTTGTACCGTATGTGCAAATAAAAAATATGAATAAAAACAGCTGAACGGTAACGCAATGTTACTAAGTGTAAGGCTACATACTGCCCCGACAGCTTTAAAACTTTTTTGCATTGATTTTACAAATCAGTGAACTCCACTAGAGGTCACTAGTACAGATATTTCCTTATTTGGTGTTTTGATGATGGTGGTGAGCAGCACTGTTTAACACCTCGGGCCATAGGGGATTAAGATCTGTGAATCATAACATATGATTCACATCATTTTCATACTCATCAAAGCATTCACTGGCTCCATTGTGCCCTAAGGATGGAGGCATTCTCATTTGGGAAAAGGCTACTCCCATCAAGTTTTAACATTAATTTGTGCTGTATTAAAGATCTTGAGATTCAATTATATTATCTCAGATGAACAAGTGGCTCAATCCAATTAAATAAGAATAGATCCCTAAATAGCAACCAAAAGCCTTTGTTCTCACCTAAGCACTGAAGAATTTAACAAAGCAGTGTCACAGTGCACATGACTGCGAGAGCTCTAGTGTAAGTCCTGAACATTACAGTACCTTCATCTGTACATTGTGTTGTACTGATACGCAGCCTGAAATGCAGCTCCTCTCCACAGGCTTCTCCAGCAGATGTCTGCAAGCAGGATCCCTGCTCATATGTGATTCCTGTTGGCAAAGCCAGACTCAGCTCACTGTAAGAGGTGCGGATGTGAAGACTGGAATCACCACCTGAAACGACGACATCTTCAGGACTTCCAGCTGCATCCTTCCTGGAGAACAGATGGAAGCAGCAGTTTACACATTCTGAACTATGAAATAAATACAGAATGTACTCTACTACTCAAAAGTTTGAACAATTCTTCTTCAGTGGTTTTCCTTTATATTTTAATCATATTTAACATTGTACATTAATACTGAAGACATGCAAACTGTGAAAAAACACATATGTGTTTATGCAGCAAACAAATAAATGTGTTAAACAACACAGAACATGTTTTAACATTTTGGATGGTCCAAAATAGTCACATTTAGAGGACCAAATTAACATAAATAAACTCACCTGTGAATTGAAAACCGTTCTGGGTTACTGCCTCAAGAATCTGATAAGAGTTGTCTTCAAAGCTAAATGTAGCTTAACTAAATAATTTAATTTGTGTTCTTTCACAGTTTAGATGTCTTCAGTATTAACGTACAATGCTGAAAACCCACTAAAGGACAAGGTGTGTCCAAACTTTTGACTGGTAGTGCATGTTCTACTCAGTAGCACAATTTTAACAGTCTGCTCTGTAAGTCACTTTGGTCATTTAATGCTGTTTTAAATGTCTCATGGAAATAAATTTCGTTTAGCATCACTAATGAAGCTCATATTTTCATAAATTAATCTCCAGGCTACATAAAAGATAGGCTCTTCCTTCTTTAGGCAGCATTACTGCAATCCTCATATTTCATGCAAGACTCAGCACTAAATAACTCAAACAACAAGCCAAATTCCCAAATCCTTTGTTGCAACAAATCACACAAATGCTTTTGTCTCTGGTCCAAGACATATGGCTCCAGGAGATTCTGTAATTAGTCCAGGACTCACACTACTGTAATTAACAAGACAATTATTGTTTCAAAGAAAAATATGATAATTTCTTTATAGTGTACTCTAAATAAAACAGTCATAATTTGAAAGCAAGACTTCCAAAGCCAATCTGCAAATATGGGTCTAAAAAAAGTGACAAGATGTTAAATAAATAACACTACGAGGATCATCTATACTAGCCCTGCCTCATACTGGATGCTGCTGTCTCAGCGCAAGAATGTACTAAATGATGACTAAGTTTATAGCTGCAAGCAGCAATTTTTAAATGAAGACAAATTGAATAAAGACTGAATGAAAACTTTGGTAACAGAGATTCATTTTGAGTGGTTTCATTCACTGTCACCATTTTTTATTTCTTATAGGACTGATTTAATTACACTGAACAGGTCTACTGTGAGTTATTGGGTGCTTTTATTCCATAACATCACACCTTGTCTTATATTTCTATATTAAGCACATTCTTCACCTAAAACTTAGTTGTGTGATCCATATAAATCACAGTTAGAGTGTATGGTAAATCAACACTGAGAGCTGAATACAGAGACCATGTCTTGAGAACAGAGAAAGGTAGGCGCCTTATCTCTTACAATCTCATTGTCACCATCTAGTGATCTTTTCAATGTACTGCACCCACTTTAAAATTAGAATACATACTGCATACTACCTGAGCTTTTTGTTTAATTGTGTTATATTACAGCGACCAAAACATCTTGTTTATGCTCTTCAAGTTTTCTGTTTGAAGCCAGGACACTACAACAGGAATACAGCTAAATAATCTCATTAAGTTCAATACACATTATTAAGGTTTTCTTATTTAATCAACAGATATATTGTTTGAGCTCTTACTGCCGTTTCTTGTACTTGGGCAAAAAAACATAACTGTGTCTATTGAAAGGCCAACTCAATAGGTAGAAGTGTAGACTGTAGAAAAGTGATCAAATGTATAAATATGAAAAGGGTTGATGAGCAGTGAGTTTGAATAGCTATTATTTCTGCTTCAGTTAAAACCCATCTTTTTGGGATTTTGAAACAAACAATGACACTTAGAACTAGCAAGACAACACAAAAGAGACAATGAACATTAAAGGTACTAAAACCAACAGCAAATCTGCTGAAATTAGACGAGATATAAAATGTGTGATGAAATCTTTTAAAAAATCTGTGAAAATATGAACATATACTGTACTGTCAGTCCCGAGACACACAAAATGGACAACAGGAAAAACAAGGTATTTTGAATTTTTGTAATCTGTGACACCCCAACTCATAAATATTCAAAGTAGAGCTTAAATCAATTATTCCCATCCCAATGACCCAGTAGAATTCTACATTTTAGGCCTTTGTCAGAATATGATGCAAGGACACCTTAGCAGTGTTTTATTTTTTGGCCAATCATCGCACTTTCTGATAAAAAGTGGGTCTGTGCAATATTTCACAGTGAAATCAGAGCGTGTGTAGAAGAGTTAAAGAAAGACTCAATCTAATCAATACACTTGATTTTGTTGACTCCCCTCAGAGAACTATTATGTAGAGACATATAAACAGCACAGATATATATTTAAGTGTTCAAATATGGGACCTTTAAGGCCTCAAAGCTAACTGGCTCCACGTGTACTCATATTTAATATGTAGGTTCTTTAGTAATAGCTACAAAACTTTGGGCGTACAGTGTAAACAAAAGTGTAACATGAACCCAACAAAGGCATAAACTAATGCTTACAATACACAAATATAATATCAGGTACAGTACTACAGAATGGATGCAAGAGTGCCAATGTAAGCTAGCTAGTCATAAGCTCTAACCGCTTGCTTATCTTACACTGTACATTCACCCCGATTTTAAAAGAATAAATCCAGTTAGGTTTACGGCCGTATTAAAATAATTACCTGATAATAAGGAGTCCGCTTTGTAGCCTTTTTCTCAGCTCGAGGAAAACTGCAGCTGTGTGTGTCCTGCCTGGCATCTCCAGGTCTGCCATTCACTTATCACCAAAAACTAAACGAGAGGAGCAAACCACACAGTACCCGATCAATCAAGCTGTCATTTCAGTGTGACCAGGTACAGTTAGATTTTCATCACATTCACAACTGTACAAACCAAACTAGTTCATTTAGCAAGTGAAAAGTGTGCGTGCAGCACGCGCACACTGAGAGTCAAACACGCTGTAATATGAGAACCATCCGGTCAGGCCTTTTCAAAATAAAACAGCCCACGGAGACAGGCGACCCATATACCGTGTGAATGTGTTTGTCTTCTTTTTGTAGCCTGAAGTAATCAAATGTGGCATAATTACTATCCTCTTATCTTCATTGTGTTGTTTGTAGAGGTCTATATTTGTAATATAATCTGCCAAAAGCACATTACTTATAGCTTATTTATATTCACCATTTGCCTAGGGAAAGCATATTACATCAATCATGGGATTACAAAACTTTGTGAGCAAAACAGTTGATATTGGACGTAGTTATTGGTTCTTAAAAGTTTTTATACCTACTACCTACTACAACTTAAAACTACAGTTTTCATGAAAGATGATTATTGGACAGCTAGATGAAAGTGAGCTACAGTATAACCAATCTTATAATAATCTAGAATGTATTCATATTTCTTTCTGCCTGGTGATTATGAAAACAAGCTGTCCTTTAGTGAGGGAATTTTGTTTGATTGAACTGTACTGTAATTGAGATGTAAATAGCACAAAAATAAAGAAGCAATCAGTATAACAAAAATAGTACTAAAATATTGCAAATATGCTCTCAAGGTTATCTGAGGTGACTTAGTTTGATGTTACAGGTAGATCCTGGACAAGTCACCTGTTCATCACAGAGATGACATATAGAAACAGATAACCATTCACACTCACATCCATACCTTCGGGCAATTCAGAGTAACTCACCCTGATTTTCCTGAGCAGGGGTCTTCAACGTTTTTAAGGCCAGCAACCTACAAACTGATGGAGAGATAAAGTAGGGACTTCCCTGCTATATTGTATAGCATTATGTTTCATATTAAACTGGGCCTGGTGCCAGGTATAAACGTACCTCAATGGACTGGGTCTCTGTAAAAAAATTGCCATTTAAGAGATTAATGCATTTTTTCCTGAATCTTAATCCTATTGTGTATTCAGTACTAAGTTGTTCAAATAGTACACAGGTCCATATACTCATGCATATATTTTAAACATAATTCATATTCTAATATGTTATAATATTATTTATTATGTTTAAACTATTAATATCAATACTGTATATGATATTCTAATGGGCGACACGGTGGTGCAGTAGGTAGAACTCGTGCTTCACAGCTAGAAGGTCCTGGGTTCGATCCCGGGTCTTTCTGTGGGGAGCTTGCATGTTCTCCCAGTGTCTGTGTGGGTTCTCTCTGGGTTCTCCGGCTTCCTCCCACAACCAAAAACATGCACTAGGGGTTGAGTGAATTGGTCACTCTAAATTGTCCATAGGTATGAATGTGAGTGTGAATGGTTGTCTGTCTCTGTGTCAGCCCTGCAATTAACTGGCGACTCATCCATGGTGTCCCCCACCTTCACCCAAGGTCAGCTGGGATAGGCTCCAGTCCCCCCACCCCCCAGGCCCCATGACAATCAATGGGTAGAAAACGTATAGATGCTATTCTAATATTAATACTATTATATTCATAATACTATAATAACTATGCAAAGTACAGTGAGAAGGGTGGCTGTGCCACTGTCATTTATAAACATACTTTGTCAACAATGCCAATATTAGCATTGTCTGTCAGCTGCATCTAAGCATGAATGCAAGGTATTCAAACTGATGTTTTTATTTTAAACACCAATGTGGAAACACAAATGAGTGATAAATTGTGCCAAAGGATTAAGAGGAAGAAAATGAATGAATGACTGAATAAATGCATACTATCAAGTTTGCTCTGTCAATACTGTGCTTTTTTGTGTAAAAAAAACAAAAAGACAATTTTTAATTAGTGAGACGTTCTGAAGGTTTTATTTTTGAGACAAACCGCAGTTTCCCGGATGTATCAGTGCGGTGTAACTGTGAGTGACGTTACGTCAGACGTGAATGCGGAAGCGCAGCAGGACGCTGTGGACGTACGGTGATCTGCAGTGCAGTCTGGGAGCTGTCAGTCGAAACGCTTTGTACCTCTGCCACTTAGAACTGATGCGCTCATCAATGTTTATATACACGCAGCGGGAAAATACGAAGAGAAACAAGAATATGTAGACTATAATTATTCACTCTGTGGTCCCACACCCTGCTTGTCATAGGAGCGGACTGGTATCAGCGGCTGACATCGGAGCCGGGCCCTGCATCTCCATCATTTAACAACCTGCTACCACCGTTAGCCTGCTTGCTACTGACATTACTGACACTGTCAGTCGTTTTCAGTCGCCAGACCGGGCACATGGTTGAATGACAGTAGGCGGGCTGTATCCTAGAACGGTAAGCTGTTTGAGCCGCAAGAATGATCGATCATTAATGATAATTTAGTTTCACGTACGTTAGCGCAACGTTAGCTCTAATTACCTAACGTACCCAGTGATCAGGAAACTGTTAGCTACAACGTTGCTCTTTCAGCTGTCCCGACTCTGTCCCACAGTATGTAATAGAATACGATAAGAATGTGTCATATATGTGTTCACTGCGATTTTTGACACAATACATCCCCGTAAAAGGTAAAGTAATAAGCAAATGCTATAGCATGGACTACAGGTGTGTGTTACCTGCTTCTCTGATGGTACGTTGTTTACACTGGCTTAGCTCCTGACAGCCATGCCTGTTCAACATACTGCCTGTAGTGGCTTATGTACGCACTGAAATGCCTCAGTGTATTTCTACAGAAGTACTGTATTAATGTTAATGGAAACTACAACTATATTTATGCATAGCTATAGTCCTTCATGGCTCACATTTTTAGCTTCATGTCAATACACAGGTGTGATCAATAACGTTAATTAATAATGACTATACGCAATGTGACTGACATCTCACTGATGGTCATCTGTGAGATTTGCTTAATAACAATGTAATATTTCTACCATGAAATTTGTTATCTTGTTTAGAACCGACTGACAACTGTCACTTATCTGATCTAACATACTTGAGCCTCTCAAACTAAAAGTGTGGCTGATAGATTAGCTGGGCTGAAATGATGTCTTTTATGCAAAACTCTGTAAGCTTTAAGAAGCCATAACATATCTAAGATTTATGTTGATATAATATGCACATTGTTACCGTTGGAAATGATTAATTAAATTTAAGGATAATTACTTTTAAAATTCTACACTCTACACTCACTTCATCAGCATCACCCTATACAAATAAGAGTCCATTATTGTGAAGCCATGGGATATAAAAATTCCTTTTCTATTGATTGGACACAAAATTCTCCTTCCTGAAAGTAAAGCAGTGACAGAGACAGTGGCAATATTGTATAAAACTGGTTTTCTCCTTTTCATACTGTGATTCAGCATGTGTATGACTTAGAAAATGAGGCTGTGTCTACAGTCTACACTCTGGTAGTTATTGGTCCCTTGTAAAGTAGTGACATACTCTTCAGGATGACTAATCATGAACTAATAGCCTATGTTTTCAGTTTCTCTTCTCATTCTGCTTTCTTTTATTTCCTTTCTATGCAGGTGTGATGTGCATATGTGTGCCTGGTGTGTGATATTTCCAGAATAACTACCTAGGAGAATGAATGCAGAGGAAGTGGAGCTGCTTAGTGACTCCAAGTACAGGAACTATGTTGCAGCAGTGGACAAAGCCCTTAAGAACTTTGAGTACTCCAGTGAGTGGGCTGACCTTATCTCAGCACTGGGGAAACTCAACAAGGTAATGATCAGACAGGCTTACCCTGTACTCTTTACAACTTAGACAAGGCAAAGGGCATATAATCACCAAAGTACATTTACAGACTGAATGCTTAGAAATAATGCACACTATTGTGTTTGGTGTCAAAATAATTAGCCACTATAATGAGCAAACCTCAATGCTTTACACTACTCAGGACATTTTTAAATGCATTTGGTAAATTTTCCAGTCTAAATGCCCTAATTTTACAGTTGCAGCAGTGCAATATTTGCAGATTATCTCATACTGCTACATATAGCATTACGGTTGTTCTTTCTATTTAGTTTATATGTGGTAAGTTGTACATCCTGTCACAGGTTTTGCAGAACAATGCAAAATACCAAGTGGTTCCGAAGAAGCTGACAATAGGAAAACGGCTGGCCCAGTGCCTCCACCCTGCCTTGCCCAGCGGGGTCCACCGTAAGGCCTTGGAAACTTATGAGATAATTTTCAAGATAATTGGACCCAAGAGGCTGGCTAAAGACCTCTTCCTCTACAGGTAACACTGTAGGACTGTTCCATAAGTAGCATATTTGACTTTAAAATGAGCTTATCATGAGGTTTTGTGATTGATTTTAGTATAAATGAATTTGTTTTGTGTCACTGCAGCTCTGGGCTCTTCCCTTTACTGTCCAATGCTGCTATGTCTGTGAAACCTGTCCTGCTGGGGCTCTATGAGACTTACTATCTGCCTCTTGGGAAGACCCTTAAACCAGGCCTGCAGGGGCTACTGACTGGGGTACTTCCTGGTTTGGAGGAGGGTTCTGAGTATTATGACCGGTAAGGAGAGCATAATAACAACAATTTTTTGTTGTTGATGGCATGTCTTATGTCCATGTGAAATGAATCATTTTAAAGAGGCTTTTACTGTGTAATGTGGACGGGAATTGATTGTCGATTCTATGAATAATACATAAGTAATATGACTCACTGCTTCAAATCCAACAGTACCCACATCTCTCTCTGTACTGACTTCTGATTCCAGTTCGTGGCCTGTTGATGATTGAGCAAACAAGACTTTGCATTAAACTATTCAAAACACATTTATTGATAGGATACATTATATGCTGATTTTTTTTTTTCATTAAGATTGAACACTTTGACTTTCAAAAACCCCATATTAATTGTCATTATAACTTTCCAAATAACAAGAAAGGAGAGACCAAGAACACATAAATTATTCATTTGATTCATACATATGATATTTTGACTTACATGGTAATAAAGGCACATTTTTGTTTCTCTGACTATGCTTAGAAAATTTGTGGCAGTAGAGGGCGCTACATATACCCGATAAATTATCCATGGAGTGGATTTTTTTAATGGAAGGATAATTTGTAATAATAATTTCTTTTAGGTGACTAATTTTGTATGGACACACACTCACCAAGGCATCTGGGTATAGGATTAGGTCATTCATTTGATAAGCACCATAAATTGTTCAATATCAATTTAACTGAACTCTGTATAAATGTTAAAAGAAACCAAGAAAACCGTATTGCCAGTAGAAATTACGATACGCCTCCAGGTACAATTTAGTTAATCACTTATTATGATACATTTGTAAAGTCTGTATTAAATAAGTATATCTACTAAAGAAAAATGCCAATGTGTTTCTTTAAAAACTTGTTACTTGAACTTCTCAGTACCAGATTTGCTTTGGGCTACGTGTCACATTGCAGTTCTAGTGCTGTACACAGTAAAAGTTGATCTGCTGTGATAAGCATATCCACAGGGTTTTCTCTATTTTTACCGTAGAACCAACACTCTGTTGGAGAAGGTGGCGGCAGCAGTGGAACAGTCAGCCTTTTACAGTGCCTTGTGGGGCAGCATCCTGACCAGCCCTGCAGTGCGTCTGCCTGGGGTGTCCTTTGTTCTGTTGCACCTCAACCGCAAGCTCTCAATGGAGGACCAGCTTTATGTGATGGGTAGTGACATTGAGCTGATGGTACGTAATAAACAAAACATCAACTGCAACTAATCACCTACACAGAAAACTTGTTGTTATGAGGTTTTTTAGAAGTAGTGCAGAATGCTGTGCAGAGTTTTTGTTCTTTTTTCACTTTGACTTTTTATTTATTCAGCTCTCAGTGTTTTTTCATGAGGATGTTCATGTCTTTATCTCTTCTGTGTTCCTTAGAAGTAGTGCCAAGATATTATATCTGCATTATGATGAATATTAAAAGCTAAACTTATACAGAAAGGCTACAGTGCTTCATGCATACAGTAGTTATGCATTTTGTTTTATGCTGAGATATAGTTTGACTAGTAGCATGTTCATTTTTATTCCATCAGGTTGAGGCGGTCAGTACCTCTGTCCAGGACTCAAGTGTGCTGGTGCAGAGGAGCACCCTGGATCTGATTCTTTTCTGTTTTCCCTTTCATATGAGCCAGGTAACTAGAGATCTCTGTCTGAGGTATACAACCACAGACATGTCTGCTAACTGCAATATGATAGTGTTGTGTTTGTAGAGATTTTCATATATTAGTACAGTAGTTATTATGTCGTCCTTATGTCATTATTGTTATATGTCGTATCACATGTTTGCATATGTCTTTGTTTTTGTGGAAATCCACAAAGACAAAGAACTGTATGTCTGTGATGATGATGAGGCCACTCAGGCAGGCAGCCATGGTAATGATTCATACTGGCTGCTTGTTAAATCCTTCACCTCAAAACCGTTTCTGGACCTGTCAGTGTTGGGACACAGCTCTTATCAGAGGTTTGCAGTCCCCACATGATATTTGTGTGCGTGTATGTAATTGTATAAATGTGTATATGTGTGAGACTCACAAATATTCTGGTATATTCTGTTCTTGTCAGGCGACTCGTCCCGACATGATCCGGATCCTGTCAGCAGCCTTGCATGTGGTTTTGAGAAGAGACATGTCCCTCAACCGCAGACTCTATGCCTGGCTGCTGGGTGCGGATTTCACAGTACTGACACTCAGACACTATGTCAGGGTTCCCACTTATCATTGTCATTTTTGAAATATTGTAAAATGTAGATTAAACCGTGTCACTCTAAGAATCCTTCACCTGAGTCTGACATAACATTTTCCCACACATTTACCAATGTTGGACGTTCTCGTCCCAGAGTAAGTGTTACTATTTCAAGAAACTGCTCTGACTGACACAAGTTTTATAGATTGTACGGTGGGACCCCCTCATACACAAACTTTTATTTATGTATTTGTTTGTTTACCCTAGATCCATGTATTGTAAGCTTTACAGCTTTTGTGCTTCTTTTCCTTTCATTTTTATTTTATTTTTTGTGGACCATAGTCTTCAATTGTGTACCGTACATACTATGGCCATTATCTAACATCATTTTCTTTTGTTTGCAACTTAATTGCGGATGGACATGCTGGTAAGTCTCTACGTGGCGCTAAATGGTGTCATGCTTAGTCTTAAGGAACATGTAAAGATAATTTTAGTATCTAAAATGAGGACTGGAGGTCAGTATCAGAAATTAGCACGTATAACATGATTGGACTGTTGGTTTTTGGCCAGATGCAGTGTTGCTCTAACAATGACAGACCTAGGTTGCCTTTTGGTTTTGTTGTTTTTTTTTTTTTTTATTTAGCATTATTAAATTGAAGACTGGTCATAACACTTTGGATCTGAAATTACTGAATTATTTACAGTATTTTATTTGGAATGAAATGTAGGAGTATACAATACAAACAAAGGCATGTCATATCCGGACACAGTCATATGTTATCTCCACTCAGGATAGATGCTCTCGTTTTGTCTCTTTTTGCCTTTTGCGTGACCAGTTTATCACGTCCTTTTTGCTCAGTCTGCCTGTGTTTAATTTTTGGTGTTAATCTCCTTTAGTGATTGTATTTGTTTTGTTTTCTGAAGGTTTTGACAACAACGGGGTGATGACAGGCCCTCGCAGCACTCGGCAGAGCAATCCAGAGGAGCACGCTAGTCATTATTTCAACAACTTCTCAAAGGATATGCTGGTCCAGGTGAGGTTTGGATGTTTAAGTAAAAGCACAAACGCCGTTCGTCAATAAAATTAGCTAACATAAATGTTTCAAGAATGAATGAGCATACCGTATGTGTGGGATATTGAAATGAATATCGGCTGTTTGGAGTACGGTAGTCTAATGTTAGCCTTTCACCCTCCTTCTGAAATAATTGTCTTTTCCTCATCTCACATCCTCTCAGCGGTGTTGACTATTTTTTCTCGGGCCCATATCAGGAAGCAGGATTAAGTGGTTTGAGTGCTAACTTCAGGTTCAGCTTAGGATTTATGATCACAAGGGTGGTTTTCCTCTGATCTGGCTATTTCACCTTAGTAATTCAGCTGGAAAAACTAACCCTGTACGAAACAGGTTAAGTTGGAAATTGTGGATTAAAACATTGCAAAGCTCCACCTACTTAAGCACTACTGGCAAATCAGTTCTGTTAGAAGACCCTGCCAGCTAAGGAGGGCGGATACAAAAAGAAAAAAAAAGCTTGCTGTTTGCTCTGTAGTATCAGGCTGCACTGTGTGTGGGACCGGAAAAGAAGATGTGTGGTCTTATGATCGAAAGAGAATTTTACCTTTTGTCTTTCTGTTATGGTGATGATATGTTTTACACTTTTAATTCTGTTCGTATACATGTTCTTTATGTTCACATTGTTAAACAAACTGAAGAAAGTTAAGTGGCTGTCCACACTACATATTATAAGGATAAATATAACTATATGATCATCAAAAAACATGCGGTTTCTATTCAGTATTTCAACTCTTAAATACCCTTCAAATCATCACCAAAAATTATTTTGAGCATCTTAAAAGTATCTATAAAAATTATACATAATTCATATAATCAATATCCTTTGCCTTCACCAACATTGACCTGACTGAGCGTGATAACTTTTAATTGTTTTGCATTGTTTAGCATGTGGAGTGACTGTTTTCACTCTTATGTAGGTTTTCATTATTAAGAATGATATTAATGAAAACTACATCAGATGAGTGATAATGTGATGTGCTGTACACAATCTCTTGTAAATTCAGATTTATTTTATGACCTATCAGTATTTTTTAGTTCATCCTATCGCTGCGAAAAATATCAGAACAATATTGATCCTTCATGTCTTTAACTCCAGCAGCAACATTGTTATTAGTTTACTTTATATGTTAATTTCTTTTATCTGTTTAAACTTTAGTTGCTTCTTTGAGGAACATGCAGGTGACCTCTTCTATGTCTCACAACATGAGGCTCAAAGCCTGAGCTGCAGACCACTTGGCCTGATTGTGAATATTGTGGATTTGTCACACTACTACTTTGAAAACATTTCCTGGCTCGTTTAAGCTCATTTTGTGATCCAGGCCCCTGCTTCCTCCAGTTTTATTCCCCACAGCCTAACATTTAAAGGCAGCTTTCAAAATAATTTCATAGACATCCTCAGACTGTGATCTGTCCTGTCATGCTCTAAATGTACCCAGGCTTTGCTGGCATGTGTTATGGTCTGGTACTCCAGGGTTTGGAATGGGGGGGCACAGAGAGTGACCGGGAGGGGATGTTTTGTTTTTGAAAGTGTTTTTTTTTTATTGAGCTTTTTCATTTTTCCTCTGCCATATGCTCTGAGATAGGTTTGGAGCTCCCTCCATAGGGAGAGGTTTGGTAATACAGAGACCGTCTGTTCAGACTTCAGCTGATTATGTGGCAGACGAAGCGTGAAACACAGCGGAAAAGGAGGAAATGCGAAGGAGGGCACAACACAAACATATCAGCTTTATCAAGGATTATAGGAAGAAATAAATGAATGTTCTCAGTTGTTTCTGCTTTTGACACATAGTTTTTGTGTGTTTTGCATGTGCTTTCAGGCAATGGTGGGGATCTTACAGGGTAAAGCCCGAGGTGGTGAAGAGGAAAGTATCCTTATGCATGACCTTAAGCCTTTTCGCATCCTCATCAGTCTACTGGACAAACCAGAGCTCGGTAACCAATCAGTCAATACGAGCACCAATAACCTTGTTAATCTGATATCATGATTTATTTAAACATGTCATTAACAGGCATGTGTTTTGTTTATCATCTCTTGTCTTTTAGGGCCAGCAATTCTAGAAGATGTTTTAATTGAGGTGTTTCGTACTTTACACACACAGTGCCGAACAGAGCTGGACCTCCAAAATCAAAGTCCATTCAGTAAAGACCACACACACCTTAGCAGGTTAGTACAGGCCATAGCTTGTTTTGAGTATGAGGTCAAATAAAAATTTGAATCAGTGTTGATTGGTGAATTCACAGCGGCAATATGACAACCTGAAGATATGAACTGATTGAATATTTATTGTCATGTTAAGTATAACAATAAAAAAACTTGTAGTTGTTTAATAGTGTGCCTACCTCCAGCATGGCCCCACGTATTGTATCTGTATTGCAATTAAAATAACATCATCTCATAATGTTAGAAAAAGTTAAAAACAAAAAAAACTTCAATCTGTCCCTTCATTTCAATTTAGATAGACCAGATGCTGCATTTTGTGCTTCTCTTCTTTGCTTTTTTCATAGCTCACATTTTTATGCATTTTTTACTTTTGTTATTAATGTTTTTTGTTAATATGCACTAAGAGTCAAATGTTTAGACACACCTTCTCTTTCAGTGTTTTCTTTATTATTTTCATCATTGTACATTAATACTAAAGACACCCAAACTCTGTAAGAACATGGGATTATGTAATAAACAAAACGTGTTAAACAACACAAAACATCTTGATTGTCTAAAATAGCCACATTTAGCTTTAATGGCAGCATTGCACACTTTTGGCATTCTCTCATCAAATTCATGAGGTAGTCACCTGTTCACAAGTGTTTAACTCACAGTTGTCTTGTGCAAAGGAAGGGTGGGTACAGAGTCTATAGCCCTATTAGTGCTACTACATCTACTGTACAAATTCATCTTATGGCAAGAAACGGTAAAGAAAAGACAGTCCATCGTTACTGTAAGAAAAGTAAGTCATTCTGACACACGCAAAGATCTTTTAATGCGTCCCAAATGCAGCTGCCAAAACCATCAAAGGTGAAATAAATCTGTTTCGAGGGCATACAGTGACTCATGCAAATTTTAGCATGACATGCTGTATTGAAGTTTAAAACCCATCAGTTATATGTTGCTATTTTTGCTTTCTATTGTAGTAAACTTCGAGAAAACAAGAAGACAGCAGAATTAATTAAAACAGCTAACCTCCTGTTCAACTCCTTTGAGCCATACTACATGTGGGACTACATCGCTCGGTGGTTTGAGGAGTGCTGCAGGTTTGTACTGTACACTAAAATGAATATGTGTATAAACAATCAAATCACTGGAGGGAAGCTGTCAGTGTGCATTTCTGTTTTAATTTATGATACCGAAAGAATCGGCAATCACCTCGTATGCCCACGCGCTGATGCCATAGTCAACAGCCTCATCAGCATGCACCAGCACAAACATCACCTGCTGAATTTTAATTGCAAAGTTAATTATCAACCATGACACCTCCTAAAAACAAGCTAAAATATGTGTCTTGTGCAGGAGGACAGTGAACAGCAGCACACGCGCTCCACGCCACGCTGGGAGCTTAGATACTCCAGAGCTGTCTCTGATGGAGTTCTGTCAGTTGGTCGACTTTCTTTTGGATATTGTTTCCTTGGTGAGTTCTTTCTTTTCTTTTTTTTGTATGTTCCATTCTTCCTTCCTTTCTTCATTCAGTCTGTTTCTGTCACTCTTTCTTTCTTTCATTCTTTCTTTCTTTTTCTTGCTGTCGCTCTTTCTGTCTTTCTTTATTCTGTCTGTCACCCTTTCTTTCTGTCTTTCTGCTTTCTGTTTTACTCTTTTTTTTTTTTCTTTGTCTTGTTGTTTTATTTTTCTTGTCTTTCCATTCACCTGCCTACTTCCTTTTTGTCTGGCATTTTGTTCCACAAAGGCTTTGTTTTTTTTTTTTTCAGCTCTCCTTTTATCATTCCCGCAACCTTTCTGTAATTTTAGTCTTTTCACATCACTTTACCCCGTTTCAAGCCTCTGTAGATGTTGATTTGTTTCTCTTTTATTGTCTTTTGACTGACCTCTCATTTTCTCCTCTCCTGAATTTTCCCTGTTGTCAACCCAGCTTGGACTCTCAATCCCTTTCCCTGTGGCTCATTCCCAGTGTTTCATGGCTCACACACCTTCTTGCAAATTTAATTTCTTCCCAATGAGTACCTTTTACAAAGATTTACAATTTGGCCTTCATGTGTTCATATTTTGTCTGATCTTTTCTGGGTTTAATCTTGGGATGTTCTGGCCGCCTTCAGAGTATGTGTGAATCCTGTCTGATTCTGATTCTTGTTTCCTTGCCAAAAATGTTTTTTTTTTTTTGCATTCAGAAATGTACGTCTCTGAATTGAATTTCCAATCAGAATAGTTTGGAAATGCCTCACTGTTTTACTACCCTGTTTGAGTGTCAGTAGTGTGTTTTAAATTGAATGAGAGAAAGCGAGAACCTTGTGTTCTGAGTGTTTACGTGTGAGAGGAAATTCATGTTGATAGTTAGGGCTGTGCAGTATGACCAAATATAATGTATCAGTTTAGATTTTTTCATATCCAGATCATATGAATGAATAGAAAGGCCTACTTCTTATTTCACATTGAATTATACAGGAATATATTCTGATAATGCAGTATATACATAAGAACATTTTACTCTTTCTATTTAGAGAAGAGAAATACAGGGAAATATTTCACCCATAGTTGCAAATTAAAGAAATAAAGGTACAAAATGTGATTACATGACCCAAGCATACGTTATGCCATAAAGTTTAATATTCTTTAATAAATTGACAGTTTGAATTGTATCAGTTGCAGAAAGTAACAGGCATTTATTTGAACATTTGTATCAAAGGGGAAAGGTTTTATTTCCAATTTTCTCACCCTTTTAAAAATAGAGATGGTTCCCATGCTTTAATTAGTTTTCACTTGTAATGTTGTTTTTCCCCCTGTTTTAGAGACCTAGTTTGTAATTGACACCTACACTTATTTCAGGAAATTCAGGGAACAAAGCACACATGCTGTGAAGAATAAAACGCGTTGTTGGGATATTAAAAAAATTAGATATGCAACACAATAAAATAATAGAGCTCATTATAAAACATTGACACTCTGTGTTGTCAAATTGCACAGCCCTAGTAGTGTGTGTTTCTGCAAAGAGTTGTCTTGCCTGTGCTCTGCTTGCTCCTGTCTGTTGAAACTATCTGCTCTTTCTCCTTGAAGCCTACTAGAAGCATGAGGGTAATCTGCCAGGTAAAGTACTGCTCTTTCCTGCTTTTTCACCTCACCGTGCTTCACTGAGGCTATGATAACATTTCTGCAATTTCCTGCCAACATCCCTAAGGCCATCTTTGTTTCTCCTGCTCTGAGTGATCATTGAAGAATGATTGACTGTCATATATTAATGTCATAAACTAACATGATCCCATTGAAGAACAGTCATGACCTGAAAATTATACTGGCTGTTTGGTGTGGATCTTGTGAAAATGAAATCTTTGCCCAGTGTGAATGTGCAGTTTAAGCATGCATGCGGTTATATGCTACTGCAACGCAGGCATATTGTTAAGAAATATGACTGTTTTTTCCTAAACATTACGTTTTAATGCTTATTTATTATTTGATGCTTATTTTTGCTCAGTTTTTTTCAGTTTTTGGTTGATTAAATTTGTCAGAACGATTACTTTAACATTTGAAAGGGTATCCCTGTAAAGATCACACAGTCACAGCAAGTACAACAAGGGCAGAAAGAAGGGTGAAAATATGTTTGCACACGTTCCTGCAGACAGTCAACATAAGCCATTGTGAATTAGTTACAGTGGATGGCATTTTTTGGATTAACCTAAGAAAAGAAAGCCTCGGCATAGGAAATACATAGAGATGATAATGAAGTGACCAATTCTGCACAATGAATTACCTTTAGAGAAGTACCGGTAGTTCATGCACATTTTTTGTTTTTATCAAACTAGTGAAGGTAGCACTTTTCCGAGAAAGTACAATAATCCATCTTATTTAAACTTGAGCAGAAGTATGGTCATGGTGGGAATTATTACAGTGTGCTTCATAAACATTTTGTAAAGCAGCCTTTACAGTTTTAATATCTGTTAGAACAGCAGCTACGTACTTATTGATGAAAGTTTTAGGTTTTGATACTGCATACTCTAAATTTCTTAATTCACACATATTCATTAATTGCATATTGTGAGTAATTGCATATCATCTTTGTTACTTCCCTTTTTCACTGTTATTCTTGTAATTTCCCAGGAGACATACATAGAGATCCAGACAGAGCATCTTCCTCAGCTGCTGTTGCGCATGGTAGCAGCTCTCACCTGTCACCTGCAGGCCTTGGGCCTTGGAGAACTCACTCACTGCCTTCGCCTCTGCTCCAAGATCCTCAGCAAAGTGCAGCCACCACTGGTATCCCCTTTAGCCCTGCCCTCTAGACCCCAGATTCAGGGCCTATCTAACTCCAGTGGCACTCCATTAAACTCAGCAAGAGATAAGATCAGAGGCAAAGATGACAAACAGGTGAGGGAAAGGGTTCAGATGTTTATTAATGATTGCTTTCTGACAGAAAATCACTGAATATATATGCCATGCTTTTCTGCTGCCACCAGACTTTGGTCCTTTAATACACAATTACTGAGTTATGTGTTTGGCAGTCAGGTTGTCCGTTAGATTTACAGTGAAGTATCTGTTCACCCCGGCCAAATAAATACTACCAAGCAATTTCAGCCAGAGCCCCTTCTGCAGTTTTACATATTCTGCTACAGAAGTCTGTATGTCATGTTTTGGGCATTTGTTCTGTACTGTCAGAAAGGTGATTGAAGTATTTCTTCACTTTAGTGGTGTGCCTGATTTTAACGTTGGTCACAGCTGGATAAAAAGTGCTGCTGTGCTTACCTCTGACTTTGAAAAGAAAAACTACAAGTCATTGCCAGATGATATTTTTCTGTTTCCATCCATGACCTTTTAAAAGCTGTTGGATCAGTGAAGGCCCTGTTGTTACTCGGTTCAGAGTAAATCCCATTTCTTTTGACCCATTTCCTTTTATTTATTGCCCAAAACTCAAACATTTAGGCTCTGATGGTGTGCCCTGGTTTCTGAACAGGGACCCTTCTATCACTTGTTGGCTCTTGCCAGCCTCCTGCCCAGAGCTGTGGGGGTCTGGGTGGTTACATGACAGGCACTGCAGACCCTCAACACTAAACATTTGAAGACTTGTCCAAAAAACCATGTTTCATTGCCAACTCATTCCTGCTCAGCAACCTGGTTGTTTAAGGGTCTAGAGTTTAAAAGGGCATGGCCAAATATTCATTGTGGAGTCCCATGACCAGAGGATGAATCAGGGCTGAATGGATTGAGGCAGGCCCATGAGAGACAGGAGACAGAACATGTGAAAGGCAGAAGATGGTTCACAAACAGCTGAGCCTGGCTTGCTTTTACTCTCTGAAGAAGAGGAGTAGACTAGCCTTGTGATGCCTCTGGGGTGAGTCACAGTCATCAGAGTGGAAAATATTCTGCATACATCTATGGGATACTATAACACCCCCCCCCACCCTGAGGGGCATATGGAGAACGTGCTCTGTAATGTACCACCTGAGGCCAGGCTTCTGAATGTGCATGCAGCCTTGATCTAAATCTACCTCAGGTAACTCTGTTACTCTCAATGGCTAAATATGACAAAGATTTGTGAGAGGATTTTAACTCTGTGTGCAGACCAATGTAGGTACAGTCCTCCCTAAGGAAAGAGCAGTGTCCAGTAAGAAACCAAGAACTGAAAGTCGTAGACTCAGTTATATGAAGTACATTAAAATGAAAATGATTACGGTAACATTTCCTTTAATTTTATTTATTTATGATGTGGTTCTTCCTATCGTGCTTCTTCATTTTGATAGCTTTTAAAAATTAAAACATTTCTGTTTTCTCTTAACAGTACTGTGCCTTGGGTCGGTTTTGACTTTTATTGTGCATGTACGCTTGACATATTGTATATAGTAGTTATGGGGTTATTTTCATATTTATAATCTCAAAAAGTATATACAGTATATTTAGACATTTTCTCATGAATAGTGTGTTCAGGTTCCCAGAAAACATCAGATCTGAAGAATCAGTACATTAAGTATTTATTGCTTAGGCTAGACTTGTAGTAACAAACAAGATAATACTTAAGGTTTAAAAATGACTTAAAAAAAGGTTAAAAAAAAGGCATTAAACATATACTGTATGTAGTTTTATATGTTGTTTTATATGTCATTTATGTCTATACAGCAGTTCATAGGGACTGAATATATTTTAAAGTGCAATAATTCTTTCAAATCTCATGCATAAAGATAAAAAACAAACATGTTTATAAGGTTTTGAAAAGGCATCATGACTTTTGTTTGTTTCTTTTTTCTGATCCTCTGCCCTCTTCCCTCTTGTAGGCTCTCCCTGCTACTTTGGAAGTACCAAGCAGCGAAGTGTTTGAGGATGTGGAAAATCCTCCTAGCAGTCGCTCCTCTGAAAGTGGTTTCACAGAATTTGTCCAATACCAGGGTGATGGTACAGAAGAGACAGAGCAGATCCCTAATCCCCACCCAGCACTCAGAACAGGCCGACGTTCTTCAGGGCCATCTCAGACCAAGCCTCTGGATAAACCTGTCATGCAGTGTTGCCTGGAGCACTTTCAGCAGTTTCTCTCCCGTCTCATCACATTGTACATCATCCCTGAGTGTGAGCGAACCAAAACCACACAGTCAGGAGCCCTGGTTTTAGAGGCAACACAGCACAGTGTGGCTCAAACAGATCCATGCTTTGGATTTGTGTTGGTCCAGAAGGAGCGTGTTGCTGCTTTTACTGCTGCATGCCAGCTCTTCTTAGAATGCTCCAGTTTCCCTGTCTACATTGCAGAAGGAAACCTGAAGTCCTCACCCGCACAGGAAGAACAGTTCAGTAAGTAACAAAACATCACAAAAAATAATCAAGGAACTCTGTACTTTGGAAATACCGTATTTTCCGGAATATAAGGTGCACCTAAACGCCGTCAATTTTGTCCAAATATGACACTGCGCCTTATAATCCGGTGCGCCTTATGTATGGAAAAAAATTAAAAATGTGACATTCTTGGACACTGCGCCTTATAATCCGGTGCGCCTTATAGTGCGGAAAATACGGGACTCAAAAATACCTGTGTATCTCAAATAGGGATGGTGGTGTGTCAAATTAATTTTTCTAATATTTGTTTGGGTTAGGGTTCACTGAAAAACAGTGATTGTACTCAAGACAACAACATGGGTTGTTACTATTCCTTTGGAGATGCCTACATGTGTACAGTAATCAACAATGGAGAGGAACAATTAATGGCACCACAGATGTTAGAGATGACAAAATAATTCCAAAAACTATTCAAAATGGAAGCTGTTTGTCATTTTTTCAACTTCATTAATTTTCTCCAGGCATCCAGTTTATCAGTGGTGTATTTGAAGCAGAGCTTAGTTGCATCTACTTTTCTCTGTAATCACAGGCAGTGAGCAGGTCCGTCTCCCAGTCTGGCTGCAGACGCTGATGGATGCATGTTGCTTGGCCAGTGATTTCACCCTGCAGGGTGTGGCTATCTCCCTGCTCATGGATCTAGTTGGGCTCACTCAGTCAGTTGCCATGGTAACCGCAGAGAGCGTGGCATCTGGTGGCAGCACAGAGTCGGCCCAGCCCATGAGCCCCAGCCAGGGTCGAGTGGCTGTCGTCATTAGACCCCCTCTCACTCAGGGAATCCTGAAGCACATTGCTGACAAGACTGACTTCTTTAAGGTAAAGATTTCCCAAGGTTAATGTCACGGGTGATGGCTCCGAGTTATCTGACTGAAGCTTGAGGACCAGTCAGTTACAGTAGTATAGTTGAAATACTTCATCTCATTCTCTGCTTATAGATGAGAAGGAAAGAAGTAGTTCATACTGTCATTCAGCTGAGGGTGAAATTTAGTTGCAGGAGCATGCAACTGACCACCACATACAGAAAACACAGTAGAGAACAGAGCACAACCCCAGACCACACTAATAGAAAAAAGGAGTTGTGTTATATTTTACTCCCAATAATTGTATAGTCTTTAAGCCCCCACCAATCTTAAAACCGATTTTGTACATTTGCACCAAGCCATTTTCAGTTTTAATTTTCAATTAAAATTTCAATTTTAATTTTGAAATATATACTGTATAGAAATATTATAACTGTTGTATTTTACTTACTATTTTAAGAGCTAAATGTGCCACTTTATTTCTGGTCAGCTTATTTTTATTTACATATTACAACAGGAATCACCTCAAGAAACTTATCATTAGGAAGATTGAAAGCTTGCCATACTATGGTGTACAAGCAAGAAATACCCCCCAAGCAATCAAAAGGTATATTTTTATGCATTCTGCTGGATGTTGTGATTATATGTAATCGTCCATCTTTTGTCCAGAGTGTGGCTTTGATCCTGTGGGACCAGCTGAGTGAAGGAACACCTCAGCATCATCAACGCAGCGTAGAACTCTTTTATCAACTCCACAACCTGGTGCCTTCCTCCAGCATCTGTGAGGATGTCATCAGCCAGCAGCTCATGCACAGGGACAAGGTCAGCACAGTACTGTACATACCCATACTCTGTAGTATAAACATGCCAGTCGGTCTGAAGGTACACCATTCTTTCCATGAAAACTGTGTTAAATAAACCTTTTCTTTCAGAGAATTCGGCTGGAGGCACATGTGAAGTTCTCAATACTGTGGCATCTGACAAGAGATTTGAACATGACCAAGTCTTCTCCTTTTAATCGCACATTTGATAGGTTGGTCTTTTTTTCTTTGGTGAAATGATATTCTTGCTCCACTTATTTTATGAATTGAAACGGTTACATGATATACAGTGGCTTGCAAAAGTATTAATACCCCTTGGATGTTTTAACTTTTTATTGTAGTATAAAATGAATCGTTGTCCATATAATTTGCCTTGTTTGACAATAATTTACAAAAACAAATCTTTAATGTCAGAGTGAAAATAGATTTCTACAAAGTAAAAATATATAATGAAATATAAGTGTTTGTTTAAGTATTCATACCCTTTAAGTCAGTATTCTGTAGACTCACCGTTGACTGCAATGACAGCATTCAGTTTGTGTGAGTAGCTCTCAGTCAGTCTTGCACATCTCAATACCACAATCTGTCTCTATTCTTCATTGTAAAACTGCTCAAACTCTATCACATTGGACAGAAATCAGGAGCAACAAGTCCTTTTCAAGTGCAATCTCAAATTCTCTTGAATTGAGATCTGGGCCCTGACTCGACTCCAGAACATTCACAATGTTGTCTTTAAAATATTTTTGTGCAGTTTTTGCCGTTTGCTTCAGGTCATTGACTTCCTGGAAAGTGAATCTTCTAGATACGTAGTTGCAGTTCTCTGTCAGACTGAATCAGGTCATTGCCCAATATCTCCCTACATGTTGCTGTATTTATTCAACCTTCTACCTTTCCTAGCTTTCCAGGGTCTGCTGCAAAGATGTGTTCCTACAGCATGATGCTGCCACCACCATGCTTCACAGTGGAGATGGTCTGT
>JAQQAE010001082.1:0-27473 GCA_029823295.1 Pseudamia nigra
TCATTGTGTCAAAGTGTCATTTCTTCAGTGTTGTCCCATGAAAAGATATAATTAAATATCTGCAGAAATGTGGGGGGAGGGTGCACTCACTTTTGTGAGATTCTGTATATAGTCAGGCTGAAAATGTCATGTACCAAATAATTGGGTTATTGACTATGTGGATTGCAAATATGTTGTGACCTTCAAGGAAAATGGTCAAGGTCACAGTCAATTTAAAGGTCATCCATCCACCTGAACATTTACCTCTGTACCTCCATAATCCCTGGACCCAAACTAACCAAACTTGGCACATGGGTAGTAAGGGTAGGGGGAAGAATTACTACGACAACCACAGTCTAATTTGCATATTAAGTAGTTATGTAGTCAGGTTGAAATACCATATACCCTTGGGTTATTGATGATGTTGACTCCAAATATACTGTGACATTCATGAAAAAAGACATTCAATTTCAAAAATGGGCTGTGGGTTTGCCATTTCATGATTTCTTATTAGAGTTTTGCAGCAGCTACTGTTTATACTTTGATGCTACATGATTCTCTTATGTCTTTCTTTAAGTGTAATGCTATACAAGTAGTATTATGACTTTTTTCTTCAAATAATTTTTTTTTCTTTATTGTCAGTGCACTCTTTCCCTAGTACTCTAGCCTTAGTACTCTTTCAGAATTAGAAGCTAAGATTTCACTGTTTTAATTTAAATAATGGATCTTTTTAAATTATCTTAACTTGGATAAAAGACTGACTTGTTTCTTCACTAAATGCTTTAGGAGTAATATTTCTCATAAAGTCTGGTTTAAAAGCAATCTGTTCATCTAATGTTTAGTGAATATTTTTACAGTGTGATGCTGAAAGTTTTGCCATCATTTAATGTTTTAGTGTTTTGATTTCCCTTCTTTCAGCTGTAACTGTAGCTATTTTGCCAAAGCTCCAAATCAAGCTGCTTGTACCTTTGCCAACAGGATGATCAGATAAGACAGTGGCGTGTGATGATATGGGATAATTCAGACAGTAACGCCAAGTGGAATGAAATATGTGTAATTTGGATATGGAAGTGAATGAGTACACAAATCTGAAATCAAAAGCACAAATATACGTGACTCTACATAGAACAGTAGCCGTGCTAATGCTCTCTTCTTTATTTTTTGGGATCTTTTTTTTAACACAATAATTGCCTATTCCTGGTCGAAGCGAATGATTATTCATTATCAAGTTTGCAATAGGGGACATTTGAGATATGTGAAGAGCTGAGGTCATTCTCAAGTCACGTCTTCAGAGATGTTTCATCAACACTAATAGACGGATCACATGGATTTGGATTACAGTAATCACATATTATAATGCCCTGTAAGAGGGAGCCACGGGAACCGAAACATGTTTTAGAAAGAGCATTTGTGGCTCCAACATCACATACTTCGGTCAAGTATCTGTTATGACTTTCAACCTGCACTTGAACTTGCACATGAAACCAATGTGTTTCACTGGTGTGGATATCTTTATTATGCTCGATTCCACATTTTGCTGGCGCTATTTGGTCATGTGGAAATCTTCAAATTACCTCCGTTGTTTCCATAAATATTTTTTCTGTTTCATTGTTTCAGAATATGGTTGAATAGACCCTACATGTATATGTACATGTCATTAAAACTCACGAACAAATACAATTCTGTTGTGAAAATGATGATACCTAAATTTATTCTAAATTGCGATTTACATGAAAATGTTGCTTATGTCACCTTTTCTTAATTTGTGCTTTTTTACTTTAACACATAGGAAATATACTTATACAAGAGACTGTATTGCTTTATAATTGTTCACATAAGAATGTTGTTTGCACAGTTCAATACATGTTTTATATTCCTATCCATTCATCAATTTAACTTAGAGTAACCAGATTAACCAAATTAAGAAGCATGCTGTGTGCTGCCAATGTACATAACAAATAGGATTCACTGTTAAATATATATTAAATACATCTAAAGAAGTGTGATATAAAGTAATGCAGTCTCCAAAATATGTACTTTATTAAAAGCACTAGTTTAAAACATGCGAAGACATTTGAGTATTTGAATGAGTGTGCGTATTAGTTTGTGTAATGTACCATAAAGGAGATGTGATACTGGTATTCCATTTTGTGCATGCATGCAAATGTATTATATCTATTTACAGAATACATGTGTGAAGGGTGAGGGATTTCGGTATGTGTATATGCACATGAATGTGTGTACTGCGGCTAAACCACAAGCTAAACATAAGTTCACCTGGATCCTTCTGATCCTTTTGACCTTTCTCAACTTCAGCGAGAAAAAGGGAGAGAAAAGATAAAGAGGAGACGTTTAAAATTAGTATGCTCTATGGTTGTCTCTCAGGTTACAGGGGACAGTTCGGTGTTGTTATTCATCACCATGTGACCCTTTCATTGAATCTGCTGGGAGATGTTTCAGCTCCAGGGAGTGAGATTTCTAGGCAACAGACAAATGTCACAAACATACAATAAAAACAGAAACACTGAAACATTAGCCTGTGGAAAACTGGAAATCAAAAAGTGATAAGATGTTTGTTAACAAACAGACAAAAGCTTAGACTATCCATCAACAGGTAAGACACACAAACAGCTGCCAGAATCATAGACACGACACACGGAGCAACTTGAGTTGTTTTGAGATCAGTTAAAAGCACCCTACCATATTCTCCCCATACAATAGCTCTGTGGACAGATGCTCCATGACTAACTAGCTCTGGTATCACAGCAAAAAAGCCTACCTGCTCAGCACAGCACACCACTGATACATGATCAGACCAAATGACTGAAGGAGATAACAATGTAAGCAATGTAAAAATGCATTCAAGTCAAAGGAAAGGGAATCCAACCAAAAGAAAGAAGCTTACAGACCAGACTGCTCATTCATGTCCATCACAAACAGATGGTACTAAAAAAAGGACCCCGACCGATTCAGTGGTACTGCTCAGATCTCTTGACTGTTGCACTCCCCATTCACTCTCACAGACAAAGACACAGATAAAAACAAGCATGGCAGGAGCCACATCACTGAAGAAAGAGAAGAGGAAGGGGAAATGAGGTGAAAAAGGAGGGACACTAAAGAGGGAGGCGATGATGAAGGTACTCACGGATGGTTAAATCCATCACTTGAGACGCCAAGCAGAAGACAGGGTGCTCATACATTTCCCTCTTTTTCCCTATAAAAAAGGATTGGGGCATGCAAGAGGCTGGGGTCAGAGGTGGGAATGCTAGAGGTTTGAGGACTGATGGGAAGAGGCCTGTCCAGGTGAAAACGTCACTGTTTGGGGCAGGAGGCCCGTGGTAAAGTCAAATGTTTACTGTTGTTTAATTTGGCGCCTCACAAGGACAGTGGGAACAAATTTGCACAGCATGGAAAGATAGTAAGGGTGAAATCCTTAGTATCTTTAGCACCCTAAGGGATTTCATTTAAGGCATAAACAACATCAGTGTTTTCTATGTAAATATGCAAAGTGCAAGAGTCAGCAGGAGTGCATAAGACACACAACAAAATGTCTTGTGTTATCTTGTATTTCTTTCTAATTCATGCCAATAAAAGGAGAAAGGCTATGTTGTTATGTCTCAAAGCACATGCAGGTGGATGATGCTGGTTTGTAGTTATTCAATCCCAGCATTCCTGTGGTTAAAAGCCACTTATAACAGACTGTAAAGTGATCAGAGTGTGGGAGGGGTGAAGAGCAGAGCAGACAGGGAGAAACAGGAAGTGGAGGATAGCGGTCTTCAGCAAGAACAGAAGACAGAGGTGACAGGAGAGCTGCTGATATTTCAAGGCGGGGGTGTAAAAGGAGGCAGGTAGAGTCAGCTGGAGGAATCAAAGGGGTAAGAGCTACAGTGGGAGAGGGGGAGTGTGCATCGACTCACACCGGACTTTCAGTTAAGCTGAACTCATGGTTCAATTGTCTAGTATTGTCTGAGGCCAGAATACTAAACAGCTTTAATAGTCAAGGCACAAAGAGAGATCAGCACATCAACAGATTTCAGGGCTTTGGATTTGAATGCATTTTTACTCACACACCTCTACACAAAAGCCAACTTGACCTACAGAACAGCACAGAGCTAAAGCGGGCCTGAAACAAAGGAGAGAGTTATTGGACTGAGAGACAAAAAGTGACCGACAAACTGTCACAAAAGATTTGGGATGCCACACATCATTTGGGATATGGACACAAATATACCATATACCAAGTGAATTCACCATGTGTAAATAAATAGATAACAGTGACAAATACAGTCTCCTATGTGCGGGAGAACATGTTTAGTCTTTGTTTTAAAATGCACTGTAAAAAACTTGCTCTTCCTGTTACTTTTTTCCACACACAACCAATAACTGAGCATTTTAATCTGAAGCCATACATACGGTACAAATTATGAGTTTTTATCGTTTTATCAATAAAACATTCACTCCGGCACTCATTTTGTGATTGGTTACCTTCGATTTTAGCATATTCTTTAATCCGCTGGTAGTTGAGCTGAGCGGCCTGCTCCAAACATTTGCGGATAACTCCTTTAACTTCCTCTTGTGGAACTGGGGTCACAATGTCCTTCATCAAGACCTAAAAACCACATTAAAAGAGGAATTATGTAATCTATTCTCAGTGCTCAGATGTTCTTTCATGGGGTATAAAATGTCTGTATGATATAGTACAAACCCTCTCCAGCAAAGATAAAGTGGCCTTCAGTGCACCCTCTGGACGCCCGAAGGGGAAAAAATATCTACCAGGAAGGATGGAGACCCAAAAATAAGTAACAGTGGAAAACACAAACTGGCACAGTGTTTTATAAGATGTCAATAATTTGGTGGTCACCTGAAATTTACAATCTGGTTTTCCAATATCACACGCAATCGCTCCTTGATATCCTCAAAGCGCTCCTTCTCGTCCACTTTCACTGTGCTCAGCCCGTCTGGCCTAAGAAAATCACATCCACATGTTTTAACCCATCCAAAACGCCCCAGAGATTCAAGTTATGCAACCAAAATCTGAGTGTAAAGAGAGCAATGCGTGAAACAACACAACACAAGCTGACAGCTTTAAACTCCCCAGGAGCTGATACACAGTGTGAATGTGTGTGTTCTATCTTTGAGACTCGAGTTCCATTTATGTTAAACTCACCAGTAAATGACAGTGTCTCACCTTTTTGGCCCTTGAAAGAGAGGAATTTTGGAATCCTTTCTCTTGAAACTAAACTTGAATATGGGTTTTCGCTTAGCGGCGGTTCTGGAATCTGGGCTATTGGAGCTCTTTGGGGACTGTAGGGCCTCATAGCCCAGCGGCCCCCAGTAATTGGTGCCCTCTCTGACTTTAACGGACGCATGGGAGGATGAATAATATGGACAGTATGAGACTATGGCAACAAAAGATGGAGAGAAGAGAAACAAAGAAAAAATGGTAGAAACAAGGGAATATGTAGAGATGCAATCAACAACATAACATGTAAGATAAGAAACTGCATAAAATAAGAATAACAACATAAAACAGGACAACGTAAATAATGGGAAATTAAACTAAAATGACACAAACAGCCTAGTCTGCTACTGATGAGGCCAACTTGAATGGTTTGGTAGATTTAACTTGATCACCTACTTGAAGAACAATATCTGTTTTAAAAATCTATTGCAAACATGTCCAGGAAAGGGATTCAGGCACACCTGTTCCCATGAACATGGGAGGCACAGAAAGCGAAGCTGTAGTGTAGCAGAGTGGGATCGATAATGGCCCCGTTCTCTGCTCTTTCCAGCAGATCCCGCAGGTAACACAGATGTCTGTGACAACCTCGAACCCCATTCCTGGCACAGTACTCATCCAAGACAAACACCTGGCCTGGGCTGAACCATCCCTGTACGAAAAAACATGAGTAGATGAAGACTATTTACTGCACATCAGCTGAAAGCATCAACTGAACATAGGGCTGGGTACTTCATACTGTCATTAATGTACCATCATCTTAAAAATGTACATATTTATTCATTTCATGCATTTCATATTCCTTAACGATCTGAACATATTAGCTTGACAACTGTGAGGTTATAAGGCGTCTGCCACAAATGATCGGCTACCAACATTGAAGAGAGCACCACTGGGTTGCTATGAAGCTCCTTAAAGAGCTTGTTAATGTGCATAAAAATGCCAAAACCAAAACATTTGTCCTGTTTTTTGACGCGTAATTAGTATCTTGTTAAAATAGAAAAATTGTGGTGTAGAGGCCAATATATCAACAGTGGTGCTAGTGTCAAAATGTTAACATATGCAATGAATAAAAACACTCACCAAGCAGCAGAAGGTGTCGTTGAGCCTGTGGTCCAATGTGAGCCGCTGCACCATCTCAAAAAGCGAGGCGTGGTCAAAGTTACAGGGGTTAGCGGAGATAAACTCATCCATGCCATGTTTCTGAGCTCTGTCAGCATCTATCCAGCCAACGGCACAGGGAAAAGCACACGGTTCAGAGGAGAAGCCATCAGTGAGGCAAGGCCAAACAGCAGGAGTTCATCACACCACAGAAACACCAGGGATTTCTTTGGCTACTTCTAAGGGCAAATTATAAACACTTACAGCTTACATTGTCAACTTGCATTGTGTCAGACAGCGTAAAGAGATTTAATGTATCGGTGAAGGAGATTCTACTAATCTGAACCTAAGCTCAGAGGGACGGGTGCTTCCACTGTATGTGCATGCTTGTATCTTGGTACATCACATTCCCTTATGTTTTGCAGGGAACATGAATCTCATGGGCTCTAATACACGTTTGAAAAAAGTGCTGCTTCAATATCATTAGATCCATTCTTCTTATGTATTCAATAGATTCTGCCATTCTCAATTGCTGAATGTCACTCAGGTCCTGACAAATATTGCTGTGTGCTAGGAAAAACAGAAAAATGGCAAAAGAATAATTCCTCTCAACACATTGTAGAGATAAAGCATAAACTTCTGTTTCAAAAAATAGTCAGATATAAAAAGTTTGCTATAAAGGCAATTATTTTGCCATTATCTTTCTTTGTGTCAAGAGAAATTTAAAACACATAAAGAAAAAAAACATTTACATTAAATTGTGTAAAAAATGTACTAAAACATCGTGATTTTTTTTTTTTTAATCACGACAGATAATGTCTACAGACTAAACTGGCTGTATGTTGATGTGCTCAGTAAAATACACAGCAGTCAGACAAAATGATGAGGACAAGGATGATTCAAAATATATCAGAGATGCAGTCATGTCCTCAGTGTGAGAGACACGTGTCATGTCCATGAGACACTGATGTGAATGATGAGGGTTTGGGTGTGTGGGTGGGGGGAAGTGGAGTCCTGATCTTGTGTGGGCAGAGCTGTCAACCTCCAGGTCAGTGAGCAGGAAGGTGCAAGGGTGTTAAACACTGAGTTTAATTTGAATACAGGAAGCCACAGAGGGTTACACTAAAGACACTTAGCTTGTTTTATCCAATCTGAGAGACAAAGCCTGTGAGACAACAAGTAAAATGAGGATGATGGAAAAGAGGGACAGGACAAGTTCACTAAGTTATAATGTTAAAGGCTTGGAGTCATGAACACACAGAGAAACACTAAACTGCGATTTACATGAAACACTAAGAAAATAGTGAAGAGTACTAGTGCTAGATGAAAGACAGTGGCGGGATGAGACAACTTTTGAATGGGTCAGTGGTCGGACAAATGTTAGAAAAAGTGATGACCACAAGAAGACGAATGACTTGGGGTAAAGTTGAAAATGATGTGATGCTATGGAGGAGGGTTGAGATAGTGAGAAAACATCCAAAGAGTGAAGAGAAGGTGCCTGGATATGAACTATGAGACACAGTGAGTGAGTGGGATATTTCTCCTTTGGTTGGGTGGAAATGAGATTTAAATCCAGAATACAATCAATACAATCAGTGATGTTATCATCACTTACAATAATTTAATCATTTGACCCATACAGTAAGTAACATTACCAACGTATCATAGTAAATAATAAGCACGTACTGTTGCATACATTTATAAATCATCACATGCTGGAGAACAATGTGACTTTGAATTTTTAAATGTCATGCACATCTGCAGACCCATTTTCAAATTTGCATTTTATCTTTTTGGCATTCCTTTTTTTCTCTACGCATTTGCAAGTTGACAATACTTGAATATGTTGCAGTGTATTCATGATCTCTACAGAGCACACTAACAGGCATACCACTACCGGAGAATTCTAATAGGGTAGCATTACAATTTGGTGCAAGTACATGGGTAAATAGCATGAAGCCGACAGAGGCAAAACTGTATCATTCTCTGGGAGATGGGGGGAAATATATGTATTTGTACAAAAGTATGGACACATGACACAGGTGTTCTCCTATTCAGGCAAACAAAGAGCAGTCAAAACAAATCAAAATGAGATCTCTCCTTTCTGGAGGTGTCACACCTGTCTAGCCTCTATCTACAGGCCCATCTACTGTAGGAGGGGGAAGGGGTCCGGAGTATTTTATCGTAAGAAGGGGCGGCATTAGCTACTTCTTGTCTTTGGCATTCAGAATACTCCGCATACATATTTGCCAACTCTCATCAAGAAAATTTCAAACCAAAAAAAAACTAAAATCAATTGAGCCCTCTGACATAAAGCATGCTCGATATTTACAAAGGCTGACAGAACCAAATTTTACTGCACTATAAACACTTCATCTAAGGTCTATAGTTTAAACAATGCCTAAATAGAAAAAATATTTTCAGCTTGTACTATTGATAATAAATGCACATGGTAAAAATTGCTTTACAGTGAGGGATCCAGTCACCAATAAGAATAAAGAGAGAAGGCAATTATGCAGTAACAGCTGTAATATCAACTTTAACCATTACTGTGTCAAATCATAAACTGTTAGAATAAAATACATGCATCCTATACTGGCACGAATGGATGCTTATACTTTGATCCTCAAGTTGAGGTCGTCAAAAACAAAAGTTATCAACTAATATCTAAGACATGAAGCGAGACGTGAAAGGAGAAGAGGGAAAGAGAGAGAAAGAACGTTGCATTGGTCAGATAATCGGCGGGGATTATCTGAACTGTGCCGGCTACAGGGAAGCACTTACCCTTGAGTCCAGCTAGAAGACAGCAGGGTAAGAAGGGACAAACCAGAATAACATAAAGACTAGCAACAAGGCTGGAGGAGAGCAATCACGAGAGACCCTGACCTAGCAGCTGCATTACTGAAGAAGGGTACAGGCAAAGCATGAAGAAAACACAACTGAAAAACAACAACCTATACCAACATGAGAGTTTGTGGGCGGTGGTGTTTGAGTACATGTGAGGATACGTGAACTCGACAACAGACGTTGAGGCATATTAGAGAGAGAGTGGAAGACAGTCAGAGAGAGAGAGACAGCGAGAGAAAGACAGAGACAGAGGAAGGAAGAGAGAATTTACGATCCTCATCACTCCACTGCAGTTTATTTAACCTGGATTCTGGACAAGTACTTAAGGAGTCGAGAGCTACACATTAAGTACTGTCACTGTGTTGGGCTGCAGATCCAACAGGCAGCATACTTTTTAAGGGGACACTGGAGAACGTCTGCACCTACCCAATTAAATTCATGACAAGCAATGGAGATCCTGGAGAGGTGGAAATATATTTTAACAGTGATGAAATACATTAGAATTTTACTTGTGATGTAAAACATGCTTCTTGTGTGATTTTAGTTGACTTCAATCACTGTAATAAGTACACCTCCCATACAAACAACCCAAAAACACACTACTGTAATAATATTTTCTTGGCTTGGCTTCAGTTTTGATTTTCAATGTGATTAATGTCTGGAGACTGTAGAGGCCAATCCGTGTTCCCTGAATCACTCTGTCTTGAATCCTGGCATTGACTACGTTTATATGCACACAATATTCCATTTCTCATTATTCTGACAAATGAAAATAAATCTTCCACTAATATTCCAGTTCACATGCAGCTGTTTTTCTGGTGACGGATGTTCCACTCTGTCAGCTCAGCCTCTGTTTCATTTCTTCAAACAGTCCTGAAAAAGTCAAGTTATAGATATTTGTTCATATCTACGTAAAGCCCTGCTAATATCCTGACTCATACAATGTTTTGAAGTATTTTCCCTCTGACCTGTGGACTTAGCTTCAGAGTGTCCATTTGTACCAGAGAGGAGCTTTGTCTCCACTGCAGCTGACCTGAACATACTAGTGAGATGCATTTTCAGAATATCCTGTATACATATCAAAATAACAGGAATCATCCCTTCATATCCTACACATTTTCCAGAAAATGCTTCATTAGGAAAAAGACCTAATTCTGAATATGCTGTTTTCATGACACCTGTCAAATTCTGAACTTTGCCATATGTAGAATAATCAGAGAAACACTAGTTCACATGTAAACGTAGTCAGTGTCATCTTGGATTATGCCCATTGGAATACTGTAAATCCAATGCTACTTACTAGGACTAAAGGACTAAAACTTTAGGACTAAAAAAACTAACTAATAATTATAATAATCACTGCAGTATCAATGGAAGGCACTGTTTTCTGTGCAATAATCAGAAAGACAAACCAAATACGTCTTCTGACATCTTTTAAAACAATGGTTCTCAACTGGTGGGCCAGAATGCAGTGAATGGCTTGTGAAGTGTGTAAAGTAAGAAAATTAACAAAAATATACAAAATAATCCACAAAATGACCAAGAAAGAATGAACAAAAGAGCCTAATACAGCAATAAAAATGTCATTATTTGTTTCTAGCAAGGTTTTTTATAGGGAGACAAATTTAAATTTATATTTAGTAGTAAAAAAACAGTAAAAGGTAAATTTAAACTTTCATGTGTGAGTTTTTCCTCATTTTGTGGATTGTTGGATTGTGGGTGGTCATTTTTTAATCATTTTTGTTTGGTTTGTAAATTGTTTTGGTCATTGTCTTGATCATTTTGGTCATTTTTTTCATTTTGTCGATTATTTTGATCATATGTTAATCATGTGTTGATAAATTTTTGTTCATTATCGTATTAATTTGTTCATTCTGTGGATATTCTGCTTCATTTTGTTAATCATCTCAAGTTTTGTTAATTTTTGCTCATATTGCTTTGTTAGAATTTTGTGCTTAGATGTTTTTGCTAATTCTTGCATTATTTTGATTATGTTGTGTTCTGAATTTTCAAGCGGTAATGAAAATTTGTGCAAATATTGATTGGAATACATTTTTAATCACACATTTACTGACTTGTAAAAACTACATTTGCATGGTTTGAACTCTAAAAGTGGGTCACAAGGCGATACCATTTCAGAACCACTGTTTTAAAAAAAACTTAGAGGATGTTAAGGATAATTATCAGTGATAGGAAAAGAAAATGCTTTTAAATCTGTGCTTCATAACCTTCATAGGACCCCAGTTTTATTCAGTCCACTGCAGAGGAGTCAGGAGGGTTGTGTATGTTATGGTCCCAGTGCCATTCAAGACCACCAGGGGGTGAAACATGTACGCGTGGTGTGCCACAATGTTTCAGGGAGGGGGTAGGAGGTCTGTGCCACTGTGAGGAGGCTTTGAATGGCAACAGCTGGCATCAGAGGAGTCAACTAACCACAAGAACGATCACATACTGGACAAAGAAACCAATGGAGAAACAACATAGAATTTATGTGACAGGATTCTAAGTAAGTGATCCAATTCATGTCTGAATATTTACATTGGGTTATTATTCATATTATTAGAACAGACAGAGAGCCAATTACATTTATGCAAGTTGTTTTTGAAAAAAATAAAAACTGGGTTGATTAGAGTTGGAAAAGAAATGATTCAAATGCGGAGTCAAAAGATGCACACAAAAAATCTTTTTTTGTTCTGAATAGCAGGATCTATTATTGTGAATTGTTTACTCAACCATATGTGGCATTAAGTTTAATAGGTTCGTGCTGTTACGGGCCAATTGAACAGGCTAATCGGTGAAAATAGAAAATATGGTTTGAAAATGTTGCTGGGAGAATTTATGGTGATACTTACAAAATAATTTCCCTTCTTTAAATAAGGGGAGACACAAAAGACGGTTACAACATAAGTTCGTACAGATGCCACACTACTGCAGACAGTCTTACCTTCACTTTGCTACCTGACCTGTGGGCTGCTTAGAGGTACAGTGACAGACTGGTTAAAACTTTTAGGCATGTCTGGCTTGGTTATCGGTCAAAAACAAGTTAGCCATCTTGGAATGCTCTCAGAACCACAGCTGCCCTTTAGAGCTAAGACTGGATGCGCACGAGCAGCACACCCTTGCACTGTCGGTCTGAATTCAACCCCAGCAGGCTTGAATGTTCAAATCTTAATGTGTGGTAACCTATTCAGATTTTAGACAAAGTTTACACGGCACACCCTACTGCTGTCTTTTCTAAGCTTGCAGACAGATACTGTATTAAAGTATGGGATTGCACCTTTAAACACTGTGGCAAAGTGAGTGGAAGTCCATCAGATGCTGGCAGGAACTGTGTGAGGCCGAGGCGTGTGTGTGCGTGCTTGTGTGTTAGTTCTACCAGCACAGTTGTGACTGCAGTGTGGAGCGTATGGCGTGAGACATTTATGAGTTAGAGTTTTCACTGATTAGTGGATGAAAACTGCCTTCTATTTAAGTGAGAATGTTGAGTTCCGGGCTACTTACAGAACTGAGAAATGGGAGCGTCCATTTGGGCTGAGACACCCCCTTTGGAGTTTAGTTTCTGAACCTGAGTGGGTGGTACGGGCTTGTGGGACTGGCCAGTGGCACGATACATGGCCTGGACCCACAGGATGCGGTCCTGCTCATCATCGCTGGCAAAGATCACGGTGTCACCCTCCTTCACTGCGTTGAAGAAAGCCCTGCCACCATCCAAGCCTGGTGCACCAAGACATAGTAGTTGTGTGTTTATTCCATGTACTGCACAAAAGTCTTATGGTTTACTGTCTTTTCTTATCTCATTATCAAGTTTATAATGACCAAACACATGCAGAAAATGAATGAACTTCATGCTAAAGTCTGAAAGGGGGTAGAACTTACAAATATCCACATTTGGTATGTTGTTTTTATGGGATTGTAAATAAAAATACAGGAAATGTGTGCACAGGAAAAAAATATAAAAATCAGAAATAAATGGCTTCAAAAGGCAAAAATACATATCTCTTGTGACATCCACTCCAAAGTGGCCCAAATGATAAGAATCATTTCACATGTGCTGATCAAAACCTGATTTAAGTCACTAGACCTCATACATTCTGCATCAGATAGTTTGAAACATTTTAAATGCAAACAGAGGGAAATGCATGTGCATGATCTTTGTAAGCTGCTGAAACAACAACCTGGACTTTTGCACAGTAATGTGTCTTCAGGTTGTCAAGAAAAATACACGAGTCATTTAAAAATATGAAGTCAAACATACAAACTAGCATAACATTACAAAAAAAATGAAAGAGTGACTTTTGTGCATGTTTTACACAGGATGTATCTAATCTTAAACCTTAAATCACCCTTAAACCTCCTGGACTTTTATATCACATCCTTTTGCAATTACATGATTACAAAGGCTGGTACTGGGATCACAACTGCAATGTGAAAAATTGTCCAAGCCTACGGTAATAGGAAGTAATTTCATCTACAGTATTAAACTGCTCACTGAGTTATTATTCAACACATTTAAGTGACTAGCTAATGCTCCTCACACAAATACTAAAACTGGAATATCAGCTTTTGGTTTCCTGAACATTAAAACTTTACTTTAAACTTCAGTCATTTCTTTTGTTGTTGACATGATGCTTTTACAAGTGATGTCTGTTAGATTTTTCCTTGGTCCTCTAACAAAAGCACTGTTTGTTCGTGCCTGGAAGGAGACTCTGGAGTCGGATTTGCGTTCATCTCAACCACAGTGCCTCAAATCCTTTCTGAAGTGAATACTGCACAAATAAAATAATTCTGTTTTTGTTTGCAAATAAAAATAAAATATTATTGCTAAATAGAACCAGCATGCTTTGTAATGCTGTTCAAATCTGGCACTATTTAACCTTTAAAGACCTAGGTAGAAGAGTTTTTGGCGTGCCTGACTCTCCCATCTTTATTTTGCTTTTCAAACATATTCTAGCAGTTAGCATTCTAAAGTACCTAGATCAGTTTGGCTGCTACTTTTCTCTGTGTGTATGCTGTTTTTGTGGTCTCACTGCTGGAAAAAAATAATCATTCTGTGATTCTGTCAACCTCAATTGAAGTTGACAGGATGAATGAAAAATGCAAACATTCCAGTTCACCTGGCTGGGGGTCACTGTAGTCCACAGTGTATCCATCCAGCTGGAGAAGCTCCTGTGGTTCTGATTTTTTCTCCCTGTAGCTGCACATGGCAAATGTGTACTGACTCACCTACAAAACAAAGAGTTTGTCATCAACCGGGCCAAAAAAAACCAAACAAACGAAAGGCAACAATCAGGGATTTTTTTTACTGACAAACACTCTACCTTTCAACAGAATTAGAGATAATGATGTAGTTGTGCTTCCTTGATTTAAGATTACTGTACTTGTGGAACTCTTAGTATAAGATAAATATAGACATACGATCCCAGAATGCTCCAATGAACAGTTAAAATATTTGCAACTTTACAGCCTTCTGAGTCTTACAAGACCCACTGCATGTTTCTGAACAGTGCTACACAGTCAGAGAGTGCGAGCGTGTTAATTAGAGGCAGCAGTATTACAAGTCAATATTGGTGTCTCCGTGGAGTTCAGTGGCTCTGAACAAAGGCGCTTCAATGGACAGTGTGTGTGTGACTGAACGACATGTGGACTGGACATCTTTGATTAGAGGCATTTGTGTGGATTTTGTTTTTTTTAAATACAAACATCATGAAGAAGACCTGTCCAAGGCAGTCACTGCTGCATCATCAATGTGTGACTGACATGAGCTTTTTTCATCCATAAAACTGTGCCTTTATATGTGCCAATTATAATTTGTATTTTATCACAGTTAAGTCATATAATTCTGTTCACAGGTCAAACAAGCCTTTCAGTATCACTTAAAGCTGTTATGGATTTAGCAACACAGAAGTAAGAAAAGAGAAGAGAATCCTAAAGGTATGTTTTTTAGCTAATCAGGTCATGTTGGGTGCTCCTTTGACAAGTCACAGCTACGGAGAATCATCACAGCTCATCACTGATTGGTCTCACTGCTTATAAGGAAGCTCCTGACCTGTTATGCGATGTCCACATGTACCTGGGAGTTTAGGAAAACAGATATTTTCTCATGTGATTTTTGCCTGTCATTCACATGAAAACGCCAGATCCAGTCACTGAAAATGATCACTTCTGAAAACTCCAGCCAAAGTGGAGATTTTTGAAAACCACATTTTCATGCTTGCATGTGGACAGGGGGAAAGGGAGCTTTAAGGTCCCGAACGTTACGGTGTGCGACAAAAATGCACCAACGTCAGGTATGTGACCTCTGATTATCATTAGGGATGCTGTCAAGGCGGTGCTCCTCTTTACGTGCATGCAAACAGTTTTCAATAGTTTCTATTTACAAACACAGCTGCTCATTCATGTTGACGAGTTTTTTTTTTTTTTTCCAAGACTGATTGCTTAGCATGGCTTTCTGCTTCTCGTTACACCTCCCCTACTGTATATGTTTGGCATGGTCATGATAGCGTTCTACGGTGTATTTCTGCAGGTTAATGTGGATGAAATCTTTTCTAAAAAACAATCTCGTACACAATGTTATCAATGAAAACCGATGGGGTGAAATATCAGTTTCTATAAATACCCAGCTATGTGTGGACATGGCATTAGGCTCTTGTGGGTTTTGCTGCCAGAGAATTTGGAGTGATTTTTTATGAAAGGGAAAACTGAGTTGGGATTTTCGTTGTTTATGGTACTACTTTGAGTTTTGTTCCCCTCTTAATGACTCCTGCTGTTTCATATTTAATTTTGTGTTCAAAATCTATCACTTGCTGGATGTTTGAGGTGTTCTTCCCAGCCATCTTTCAGTTATTGCTGAGTTTTTCTTTTTGTTTAGTTCAATGGACCTTTATTTGTTCATTTCCTCCAGTGTCCCTTGCAGTTTACTTTTATTTTTATTTCCAGAAGAAATGTAATAAATCTAACAGATTAACGTTTCAGCATCAACCCATGACTCCCTGGTGAAGGGCGGATACTGTACAGTAACATGTCACTGTGTGTTATGCGAGTTTAGTATGACGCTGCATGAAGATACAGTAAAAGCATTCACTGCCTACAAGAGCGTGCCATGGGATTTTCTTCCATGCTTATACCTCTTAATTTCTTTTTATTTGTGTGTGCTCATGTAGATTTTGTAACACTTGCAGTTGGTCATTTTTGACATTAATGGGTTCTGTTTCTTAGAGACGCATGCAGGAGCACAGGTATCAGTCCTGTATGATAAAGTTGGTGAACATTCTGTTGTCATACACGGATCACACTTAACTTATCTTTTGTATATTTTCATGATTATTTCATTCAGCATTGCTCATTTTGTTGATTATGATTCCTTAGATGCAATAGTGTCCCAATACTTCTGTATATAATTTTATGTACAACAATCATAACCTCCACTAAGAGCGTCACTGCTACTTCCATGTGGCTGAACATTTAACCCACCTGCACAAGGACAAAGAAACGCTTCTTCCAACGCTTCCAAACATTCTTTCCAAATGCCCACAGATACCTGTTCACAAACAAGAGCATGCACCCCAGATAAGTACTTTTGAAATGACTTAACCAAAGTTCTTAGGTATTTAGTATAAGAGGTACATGGAAAAAAAGTATCAGCATTATTTAAATATTCTTAAATATTCATCCCCTAATTAAAAATATTTATACTTCTCATTGTCAACCACCAGGGGGAGTAGTGCACTTCACAGTATTTTTCCATGGTACGTGACTAGAAATGAGGCCAAGGAGCTGAGAGAGCTGGAGATTTATAAGAGAAACATGGAAAATCAAAGCTATATGTTCACGTGTCTCACCCGCAGTGTTTCATGTTCTGTGGTTTGTCCATGCGGATGGCCAGTTTGATCCTCAGATCTTGGTCAGGGCAAGCCTTGGTCACAGTCATCTTATGGAGCTCTGATTGCTTGGGGCTGTTAGGAGTTGGGTGGAGAACGACCTGCACTCAGTTGAAAAAGACAGCACAAAGTAAGACCTCATTGGTGCACCATGTCTGTAGAGCAGGTGACTCTTTGATCACACCGTATGCAACAATCACCAATCAATGTGTTTGAAAGAACTTTCACATAAAAGTGCTTCTTGTATAGAACATGAAATAATAAAGTGAGTCAAAGCAAGGGAGCAGAGCTGTGCTTTGCTGGGCCTCCCTGAAGAGGAGGCCTAATCTCTCTTTGCTGAGTTAAAGAGCTTTGAGGAAGCCTGCCTTCCTGCTAGTGCTGCTGCAGTGGGAGATCAAAGAGCCTTGTCACAGCCAAGGTCACTGCCACTACAGGGACGTCTGACACGCGCATACCCGCAGCATCACTTCCCCTTAAACCATCTATCACTATTACCTTAAACCACAGGTAAGATCTATTGGGTCTGTTGTTAGGAATCATAAAAAATGTCTCACCAGCCTACACCTCTGCACTATTCAGGGAATGGAAGGCATAAAACTGCTTAAAGAACTCAGTATATGTAGAGCTGAGTTTTCTATTTGAAATCTACACTGTTGCACAAACAGTTTTAATAATTTGTTTTCAGGCATGTTCCTCTTTCCTGCATGTGCACATCCGTAATCACCTTTGGAGGAGATTGATCAATATAGTTTTTAGAAGATGTATCCTTTATCTATCAAGAATAAATCACACTGTCAGAATCATTTCATGAGAAGAGGTAAAACAAATATTTTATTCCAACTTTATAGGCAACAGTGTATACAGTACATAGCACTTCTGAGAACTTCTGTCTCTGTCAGAGAAGACAGTTTTTCTGTATCCCACTTAAAAGAAAATGCTTTGAAATTAAGTATTTTAGTCACACAGACCCAAAACAAGGCATGATTATGGCTGTGTTTTTGTTTACTATTGTATTTAATCACAATATTTTCAGCCTGTGTTAGTTCTGTGTCAGTGAAAGGGCTAAAAAACAAAAAAAGTGTTACCCTTCCCAGTTCTTTGTCCTCCAAAGCCAGCACGCCTGTGCTCTCTGTAAACAGTTTCACCTTGACAGCAGGCAGAGGGTGTGTGGTGGTGAAGTCCCCTTGGGTCCCCCAGCTGAAAGACAAAACAAAAGACCCTCCAGAGGTTAGCCTCCATGACAGCATGCTAGGACAGTGTTTTCACACAGTGTCTTCATCCACAGAGATCACTGAACTACTTTACTTATAAATGACTTCACCTTCTCCTCTACATTTTCCAACTAACACGTCAACACATGCTTTAAATAACAGCCGACAGTTTTTGGGCCTAAGGGATTGCAGTTCACATTACGGGGAAGGTAATACATTTATGTAGCTCATGCACACAAATGCACACTGCAGCAGAGCCACACTGAGCTGCAGTAAAACAAGGGCCGAACGCACGTTTTCCTTCCTCACTATCACTTGTTCTAATTGCATTCCAGCTATTTATAAAGCTGACATTTCAAAACCTGCATTAGGCAAGATTTTAATATTTAAAAAAAAAAAACATTTGTCTTACATACAGTAAAAGATATTTTTCAAAAGATATCTCACAGACCTGCTCAAATGTATTTATTCACCCTTGTCTCAAAAGCATTTTTCACATTAAATCTTTTCAATTTCAAGTATTGAGAAAGTCTGTCCACATAGCATAAACATTATTATACATTAGAACATGAATATTATACGGGTACATTGTATACATAGTGCTACATCTCTGTCCACAAGGCCTGTATGTGCTGTATGCATGGAGACAAGTCAAACAAATATGGGCAAAAGACAACAAGACAAACAATAAATGTGGCGATCGTGCACTTTACCATAATCAGGATTCACGTACAGGGGCTTTTGTTGCCTCCTGCTGCCACCTGAAGCTGCCAACATGTTGTGCTGCTTTCAAGTACAACCTTACAAGATACATGTAACATAAATCCATGATATCCTCTGTGGTATGGTATGGAGAATACAGTGTCAATTTCCAGCCTTGGAAAGCTATTTTTCTTGTAACCATTTCAAACATTCATAATCAATTGTGACTTAATGCACACGCAGAAGCTGCACTGAGCAGAGAAGCTGCTGAGTGATTCTGAGAAGCTGTGCTGATTTCAGATGGAACCATTGTGATGCTATGAAGGTGACCTTGTAGATCAATCTAAGGTCTGTTAATGGGTGAGACAGTGCTGTGCTCTTGTAGCTCTGACACTAAACAATATGAAGCCCTGTGAAGATTCAAGCGAGGTGAAAAAATATGGAAAAGCAGAATTACTTGACAACCACGGAATCAAATGATAAGAATGTCAGTAGTGCGTCTACAAATACACTTCTTTAGATAGAGGTGAGATCATTTGTTTCATTTTTTTAGGCCTTGCTCAACCGCAGCCAATTAACTGAAGTAAAATATAAATAGGTGTAAAATCACTACAGTAAGTTAAAAGTGAGCCTCAAAAATGTGAATAAATCTGAACACAAGCAATTAACGTATGCAAATTAGTGACTATGTACATCAATGCAGCATATTTATCTTGTGTGTGTTTTCGGGGTGTAAATACCCACCCACACCCAGAAACGCATACTGTACGTACCCTCGCCTTGTTCTTGTCTAATCCCTTCTCTAATTCATGTCTCTCCATCTCTCTTATACTCTCTTCATAAAATGGTTTTTAAATTGGAGAGATCAGGGGAAAACATTTGCGTCTTAAAATAATCATATTTGCATGAAGATTTCCAACACATTTTATTTCCTGTCTTGTGCTGGGCAATGCTGGTTAATTGCATGTAAAAATATATGTGAATATAATTAGCTGTCACTGGGATGCTGTCATTGTTATGAACTCAGGCCTCTGAAACTGCATGACAAAATGTGAGGTCATTTAATATTTAAGGTTAAATGGATTTCAAAGGCAGGACGGATGCTTACAGAATGTGCCCTTTCTTGTCTTACTGAGTCAGAAATCATCCATCCACAAAGGTTTCCTGAGTTAGTGGTGAATCATGAGTGACTCAGACACAAACATTCAGCAAAAGATTTAGACAATAAATCCAGAATCATGTTTTGTCGTGTCCCAAATAATTGAAGAGATGATGTTTTCTTCAACTGCACACAGCCTCATTTCTTAAAATCTATATTTTACACACCTCAAACAGCAATTACTGGTAGAAATGTGCTAGAAATGTGTTCCTGATTCCAAACAGCCACAGAGATGCAGGCGTTTACTCTTCACACTAAGTGCATTTTCAGTCTATTGGATGTGAATCCTCCCAAAGACCAGTAAAAGAATCAAAGAATCAGACACATTTACAATGAACAAAGTTAAATTAGAGGAGAGGTGATTAAAATCACAAAGTGACAAACTAAAAGATTAAAGAGTCATACAGGCACCATCTAGTACCATAGGTTACTGTGTGTAGAGGAATTTCAAGCAATAAAAATGACATTATACCAACAGAACGATGAGAATGACTTAGTGAACATTCTGATAACAGATTTTTTACCAAGGGCTGAAAGTGGAGGCTGTTGAGGAACAGATGGTGTTTAAAAGGTCGAGAACAACACTGATGTCCAAACAACAGAAGTGAAGACATTTAGAGACATTAGGGAATCAATTACAGTTTTTTTCCCCCGTTATTCAAATAAAATAAAGCAGCTAGGTCACTGTGGATTAATTTAGATTAATCACAATTAATACCCATTCATTATTAATCTAAATTAACCACAGGGTCACTGGATTCATTTCAATTAATCACAATTAATACCCACGTGTTGTTTTTTTATTTACATTAATATGTTTTTTTTTCTAATTTAAACTTGTGTAACTAAAGGAAATTACACCTGCTTTGTAGAACTGAACATAACCTCTGTAATGTTCTGCTGAGATGTTTTTGCTTTTTTACACTTGGTTCACTGCCTTCATCAGTAACTAATGTCATTTATTTCAAAATGTGTAAAGACTTATACTTTTACATTTAAAGTGACTTCGAAGCAGTAAATACTGAAGAATTGGCAATGATGTGGGTCAAATGTAACATAAGATTTCATCACTTTTTCCTTGATGTATGAGTTATTGTGCATTAATCATGTTAACAAGATTAACATGCTACCGCGTTAATTGTGTTAAAACTTTTAATCTAACTAATTATGTAAATGAGTTAATCACGATTAACACGTTAATTTTGACAGCCCTAAATAAAATGTCCTTTTTTATTCCAATGTATTTGCAATGCAAAGCACATTGTACTGATTGTCAATTGAAAAGAAGTTTTCTGTCATTAAAAATACATAATTTCTGTTACTCCATATTCGTTTTTTACACCAGTTACAGATCAAACTTAATCATTTTTCAGATTTGTGACATAAACCAGGTCTAATTCCTTTGATAAGACAGACCTTTTTAAAAACATTTGTTTTGGTCAGGGATTCTTTTGAATAGAATAGATTGCCAAAAGCAGTTACAAAGAATGGGAACACCGATACCTACAAGAGACATAGAAAATTGAGCACGCTATGATTTTTATGAGTAGTAATAGATACTTTTAACTTGATTGCTTTTTTTTATGTTGCATTTGTAATGTTGTAAATTACTTAGGTGTAAATTGTTTCTTGAAATGACTTGTGATGTAATGTATTTTAATTTGATGGACCTCTAGCAAACGCGACAGTATGGCAGAAGCTACTGGGGATCCAAATTAATGCACAAAAAACAAACTTAAGATTCCAATCTGTTGATAGACTACTATATTGATTACTGTTTGCCTATTCTGTCTAAAAAAGCCACTAAAATAGATTGCTGCTCATTTAAACAATATATTAGGTTCCTTGTAATGAGAACTACTGTAGTAACTGCTATAAAACATTACATCTTGGAAACTGGGCTAAGCTGGGATATTGTTGTGTAGCCAATGGTTGATTAGCATTTATGTTTTTATTTGTAAGAAAATGGCTACATTAAGTAAATGCTTACGTTGGCTTGGATGCTTCAGCTTGGTCAGTCTGGAGTTTCTCCCCTCCTTCCACCTCCATGGTGCAGTAAACAATCCTGTTTGGCGCCAAAGACTTCAGCCCCTGCACTTCCATGATCACCACCTGCAAAGCACAAGACTGAGTGAACGGTGATTCATCGTTTGGAAGAAGTTGCGCAGCAAGAGTTGACAACAGATGTGCTTCCGTTGAACCAAAGTGAAAATATTTTTTTACACTTGCAGGAAGTGCTGTCATAGTGCAAACATGCAGATTTTTTAGTGGAACAGTCCATAAAATTTACAACCTAGTCTTTTTTTCCATCATAGACTAAACATAATCTACCACATTAAGTCTGCTTTTTGATACTTCACATTAAGTAATCATGGACATAATACAGTACCATGTGTTGCTCTTAAATTCTGAATGAGTTATCATTAGAACACATCTTTATGAGATAAAAGCTTTAACTCAAGGGAACATGTATTTGATCGTCTAGTCCAGGGGCTGCCAACCTTTACAATGTAAAGAGCCATTTTTGTACAGAAAGAAAAAAATTTATGTGTCTAAAACAACAAATATTCAAACTCATATTTTAGCTGTTTACACCACTTCTTCTTTGTGCATTTTGTTAATTATTTTGTTCATTATTTAACTTTTTTTGGTTTATTTTACATGTTGTTTTGTTAATTTTTTTTTTTTTTCATTTTAAAAAATCATTTTATTCGTTTTTTTGAGCTTTGGTTCATTTCCCTTTCTTTTTGTGAATTTTTGGAGGTTAGTTTTGCTCATTCTTTTTCTTTTTCTTTTTTCTATTTTAATTCAGTTGATTTACTATTTTAGTTAATTTTGTGTTTTTTGTTCATTTTCTCAGTTTTTGATCATTTTATGTATTACACTGTTATTCATTTCCTTGATTACAGTCTTCATTTTGTAGATTATTTGTAGTTGATTTTTTGCTTCATCTTGTTGACTTACTGTTTATTTTGCTGATTTTGATTTATTATAATGTGTTACTACAAAGCTACAGGAGTCACTGAAGAGGGGTTAAAAAGCCACAGGCTGCAGCCCACTGCTCTAGTCATTGTATTATGAATGATTGAATGAACTTTATTTTCATTATACCAAAAGTACAACAACACTGTGTGAGGCCTTCTCTCAGTAAAATAGGATAAAAAGATAGAAGATACAATTAAAAAGAAATAATGTATAATACTAACTTGTACACCTGCCATTTAAATACTTATTTTAGTTTTACAGTACAGTATAAGTCTATTCATGTGAGCTGATGTCTACTGAGGTTATGGGGATTTTTATGAACCCAGGCGTCATCCTCAATGACTTAGCTGTAACTCAAATGCAAAGTGTCAAAATCTGCAGAACTGCCACTGTTCATTTCCATCGAGCCCATGCTAAAATGCCCAACTTTAGAGTAAAAATAAATGTTTACAGTCTGGCACAAACAATGGTTTTGGTCTCTGTGAACACTGTACAGGGGTGGAATATTTATGACTTGCTTGTTTAAACTAGTCTGACCCAGAGGCTTCACCGTTTCATTCTTCAGTCTCAGCTCCACTCACACTCCACATCCACGTCAATTTTTGGATCAGAGTGAGCAGGCAGTGGTGCCAATACGATGACACCTACAGGCTCCTTGTGTGAGCTTCCAAACGACTTGTGAGAAACCTACGGGAGACGCCACAGAGGGTTTGTCCATCTTTTATATAAAGTCTAAGGGTGAATCACAGATCAGACATAACCTAAATAACCTATATAATTACTGCATCAACACTAAATACATATGTTTGAAAGGACAAAAAAAATCACTCGGGGAATCAAAATGCTAAAGCGTCCACTGCAGTACATGAAAATATCCATAGAAGGGAGGTGGCTAATTTAAAAATGCAGATTTACCCTAGACACTATGGAATTGCCAACTTACAAATATAGTCTGCAGCTGCAATTATGCAAGTAATTTCAGCTTTCAAACTCCATAATGGCGTTCCCACTTCTGTGCAAAGGAGAACAAAATCACTGTCATCTTCTTTGCACATTACAGTACGTACGTAGCGATTCTGAAATAGCACTGCATCATAAGGAATGAGGTGTGATTGCTCCCCGTTCTGTGGTGATAGCTCATCTCAGACAAGCTGATAATAAGATGACTCACATTCCCTGTTAAGGAGCAGGTGTATGCATGTCAGTGTGTTATTCACATGGCGTCTTTTCAACCCCCTGAACAGGTCGGCTGTCTGTTCTATACTTAGTCTGGATCAGAGACGGTTTTAGTTTATGATGTGCAATTTTTAGAAAGTTTTGGAAGTCAAATAGGACAATGTCCACTCTATCAGGCTATTGTAAGAAATTCTGAAAAATCCTGAATGTGCTGTGGTATGTAATCCTTTCTAATGCAAAGTAGTCATTACAAAGAAGTAATTAAAGATACAAAAAGCACAATTTATTGGTAACATTGAACAAAATTTCCATAAAAACCTTGCAGGTAGTCTGTACAGAAATTAGACCTTTACACATCAGTGTGTAACACAAAAAAGACACAAAAATGGGTTATGAGTTTGTGACAGTTCCAACACTTTCAAAAAAAGAGTAAAATATATTAATGTCAACAAAGTAGTAATCGATTCATCATCACCTGGAACCTCATGTGGAGTGTGCATCTCTAGTCTACATCTTTTTTCCCAAATAAATGGACACACACGTTGCATGCTGGATCTGATACATATGACGATAACGTTACACATTCCTCATTGCCCTCACAGTCTAGATGTTTGTTCACTGTCTTTGCCATCTTTATCGCTTTCCTACAAAACAAAATTAAACACTTAATGCTGCAGAAAAAAGCATGGCTCTGTCAGGATTGTTGCTGAATCTATGTGCAATATAAAATTAATGCAGTTTTCAAAATAAGGCAATGGGTGCATCCTTGATCTTGTCACATGGTGTCCATTTCACATGCATGATGGGATCAAGTATTATTAATTATTGTACTCATTAGACACAACTTTTTGGTTCTTTCAAGCTTTACAATAAATAACCAAATGTTTTAGGAAGATAATTTAATGTAAGCTTTGCTAATGATAATGGTACACGCTTCCTGTCTCCTAAGTGGAGGAAGTCAGAGGGTTTGTGCAAATCACATTTGCTTCTCCTTGTGCTTAAGTCCCACCCTGACTCTGTTCTATTCAATGACTGGGACAGAATCAGTTCCTGCTGCCTCTTTTTCACTTTTACATACAATTTTCTTCCCCTAACAGAACTATTTAAAAACTTGTCAATCAGGATATAGGCATCACCATCTCATCTAAATGCAAGAGCTCTCGCTAATATGGCAGGCGGGTCCACTGTCATGTATTACAAAAAGTATTGTCAAGTTTTGTCAAAGTCCTTATAGTTTTTGATGGAACATGGGGCAGAAGATTCAGGCCAGTCACATTTCTTTTGAGGGGGGATGCAAAAAAAAAACAACTGAATGAAAATTTGCTTTTGAGGCTCAATCAGGCACATCTGTAGAGAGCAGATTTTGCAACGTAGCAGTTCCCCAACCGGTGCAATTTTTGACTCACTTTTCCATAGTGGCATTAAACTGCATCCTTTAACGTTATCACCACACAGCAGAGCAAAAAATTCATCATGCAAAAATGTTAAATTATTACACTAATTTTAAAAGATGATTAGTGTTCCTGAGTGAAAGTTGAACAAACCAAAAGGTTAATGTGTTTGGTAACAACCAAAGTAATCTGTAATTTCTAGTTTGTTATATTGACATTGATGAAAATTCTATTGATATAACTATTGTTTTACAGCTTGTTCCCACGGCATCCTGCCTAATTTTATATTCACTCTGCATAGGAAAGTGGAAAGTGCTTTTTTCTGCCTGCTATAGCTTTAAACATCTACACCTAACCTCATTTTTAAGTAGTGTACCTCCAAAGTGAAGGACAGAACCACATCAGACTTGGACAGTGTGTTCTCGTCCTCCTGGCCCATGTCAATGATGGAGGTATTGTGTCCCCGTTTCAGCTTCTGCAATTTGAACTCTCCACCCTTGGACACGGGCATGCTCTCCAGATTGGCCATCAGCTGGTTCACGGATGATTTGAGCTCTTCGATGTACATGGCCTCCATCTCTTTTGACACAAATTTGGGGAACTTGCCAGCCTGGTGAAAAAAACACAAAAGAAACTTATGGTTACGGGCATTGGGTAAATATTAGACCCCAAAAAGTAAACTGACATATCCCTAGAACCCAGAATATCCATATAACACAGCAACATAGGATTTCTGTTATTGGTAAAAGATAAGATAATGGCAGTGACTACGAGTATGGATTTTTCTATATCCCTTGCATGCACACTCAGCAGAGGCTGCCATATTCGTAGTCCGCAAACTCACTGGTTTCTGCACAGACCCAGCGGTATGGCCCCAAGGGATTGAAATAGTGTTGAAATACAAAAGAACACTTACTTTTGGTTAGAATTAGAGATGAATTTCTTGCCTCCATTAATACATCGAAGTTCCAGTTCTGTCACATCAATAGCTGGTTTAAATCTGGAGCCGTTTTCAATGCTTCTTGAGCTGCACTTATAGAGCTGGACATACTGTTTCTGTTAGTAAAGTTCTATGCGCTGTTCTACGTACATCTCTAGCAGGGGAAAATATATTGCCGACGTGAAAGTCGCCATTTTCAATTCTGAACAATTTACCACACTGTATACGTGATCATCTGAGATTCTGTGAAATCCTGTATTAATACCGTTTTCACTTGTAACACAGAGTCCTGACCGTATGAACTGCTAAACAGACGTATGCGTAGCCACTTCCCTGCTTATACAGACTATGAATAGGGCTCCTTTGGTGTATTCATGGAGACAGGAAAATTGTTTCAAACCCTAACCAAAAGTAAGCGTTCTTTTGTATTTCAACACTATTTCAAACCCATGGGGCCATACCACTAGGTCTAGGCAGAGACCAGTCAGTCCGCAGACTACGAATTTGGCAGCCTCTCCCAGCGAGTGCGCATGTAAAGAAATGTCTGTAAACACAGTCTTTTTGCTAGGGATACAGAAAAATTCTTACTCGTAGTGTCTGCCTGAGATAATTTTCACATTAAGTCAAAATGAGCAAACACCAAGTCAAAAAATAAATTAATAAAAAATTATAACAATAATCAAGAAAACAAAAAACACCCACAAATTGTAGAAAAAAATTAAGTGAAAGTTACGTAAATGATCAAAAGGGATCAAATGCATCAAGAAAATTAACAAGCTAGGTAGTTGCACGGTGCACTGCTTCCCCCTCCTGAGCCGCCGGATGGTGGACCAGAACTTCCTCGAGGCCGTTCGGAAGTCATTCTC
>JAQQAE010001083.1:0-27470 GCA_029823295.1 Pseudamia nigra
CCAGGAGGAAAGCCCCCCCCCCACTCCAAACGCAGGACTGGTCACCTGGTGCAAAGCATGCATCAGAGTATTACAGCCTTTATTGAAGTGAATGGGGTCATACCCATTACTGTCTTAAAATTTATTAACAACTTGTTTTGTTGTTTCATATAAATTGCAAGATCTGTTGTGATTAAAGAAAAGTCAGGCTTTGAATCCATGAATAGCAAAATATTAGAAAAATCTTGACCCGAAAGTTTTCATTGACCGTCAGTATAAAATTACGGCAAGAAACACTGAGTTAAGTGCAGGCATTGCAACAATAAAATGATCAGATGTGCTGTAAATTTGTCGTCTTCCTTTCCTGCGGTGGTCCTCAGGAGAGACAGTTTCATCATAAAGTGTAATGGTTTTGGTGACTGCACTTGGAGACATTTTTGGACTGATTGACCTTCATTATAATGATGGACTCTCTTTTCTGTTTACTTACATGAGTGTTTTTGCTGTTATATAGATTTGTGCAGTAGTTGTAGTAGCACTGGCAAGACAACCGATGGTCTAAAGCACATTAGGAAGGAAAGAGATGGCTCAAATGAACTGACAAGACACACCTGTGAACTGAAAACCATTCCAGCTGGTGAATCTGAGAGCAAAGCTGTCATCAAAGCTAAACATAGCTAATGTAAAATCTAAAACATGTTCTGGGTTTAACATAGTTTTGTTTAATTACATAATACATTGTTCTTTCACAGTTTGAATGTCTTCAGTATTTCTATACAATACTGAAAAAAAAAACAAAGGACAAACTTCAAACTTTTGACTTGTATTGTAAATGGTACTGAAGACTACACACTGGCGCTTTAAGTCACTAAAAAAGAAGTTATATACGGCACCACACACATAAATTATACTTCCATTCAATATGCTGCTCTAGTTTAAGTATATATGTAAGATGCATGCGTGTACTTCAATTGAGCGCATAAACGGACTTGTCCACGTTTTTGCAGCCACTGTAGATGAGCAGATGGAAGGATTTAGCTGCTTGCAATCTGCAGGCTGACCACTAGATGTCAATACGCATCACACACAGTGAACCTTAAAACACCACAGTGGAGACAAGACAACGTTTCCCTTTGACAACATAGTGGAGTTATATGTAGTCAAATAAAACATAAGGCACCGGTCCCTCAAAGCTTTTCTTAAGAATGGATTAACTGAGCTACATTCTGCCACTGAAAACCACACGTTTTCTATGTGTATGATGTAACAATATTTTAACTATGAGCAAAAAATAACTTCTGCTGTTGAAAATCAGTGACAAAAAACACTTCCTGATTTCAAATTGTGCTTTTAGACATATAACTATGTGAATAATGGCAATGGTATGTGTGTAAGCCTGAAATCGGATGGTGAAAGCTTCCCTAAGGCGTCTGTAATACCATCAAAGCTACAGTCATGCTATATAACACAGTATTGGGCCTAGCTTGCTGTTCTATTTTGGTCTGTGTAAACAGGGGCCAGTAGTAGACCTCTATCTGTCAGCACAAACACATTTGCAAGAACGTCAAATGAGGGCCGGAGCTGAAGAGCAGGCCGCCTTATTTAATAATTAATCAAGGTGCAGTTCAAGGCACACGATCTGATGAAAGCACCGTCTGTCAGGCAAAATTAAGCCCTTCTATCACTCCATTATTGTTGTTAGTTTAGGCTGATCTCCCTTTCATTCCTCCCTCCATCCCTCCCTCTCTTCCGTCCATTCCTTCTCGCCCGAACTCTCCTTTTCTTATCGTAAAGTTGTCAATGTGTCAATTAAAGCGAGCCGCGGCACGTTGTTTCATCGCATAAGACGTTTGATGTCTTGATATGAAAAGTGCTTTGAAATCTGTTTATTTTGCCTTTGCGTAGCTCTTTTCTTCGGCACTCTTCTTCGTCTCCGTGGCTGGTATGCTGTGGGTTCCTCTTATCTTTTGTGGCTGTAAATTAAAGCAGGGAGGCGAATGCAACAAAGGTATGGGAGTGTGCCAATGATGTCACATGTGGATGGTGATGACTTGAAAGTAAATGTGTAGAAAGCACCTCAAGGGCATGTAGACAAGGCATTAAACCCGTGAAAATAAAGCAGACAGTTAAAAATGTTATTTTAGTGTCTCATAACCACAATACTTTGAGCTTTTTTCCTTCAGATTTTAACCTTTTCATATCCATGGATCCATGGATGGAGCCCAAACCCTTAAAAGTCCCATATTACGATAGTTAAAGTTATATCTGTGTCATTTATAAGTGCCTATTAAATACCAGCTGTCACAAATAATAGAGCGACAGCTAAATAAATTAAAGATGTGGTTTGATTAAAAATAAATTATCCTTGAAAATAGAGGCAACTAAATATATTCATATAAGTACAAGTAATTTGGTACTTGTTTTTGGTTGTGGGAGGAAGCCGGAGTACCCGGAGAGTACCACCTGGAAATCACACATAAATAATATCAAAACAAAAATATCTAAAGTAATTACCATATTATATAGGGTGTTTCAAAAAGATGGACCCAATTTCAATGCGATATATATTCCTTGATAGCAACGTGGGACAATAAGATAAAAGTTACAAATGTTTTATTGAGTTCTCAAGTTTAATTAGCTATTTTATCATTGCTCTATATGCTGAACGAAAAGCACAATAGTTGAGTTCATTCCAAACGCCCCTCGGCGTGTCGTCCACTCCAGTCACCACTGCCGTGATTCTGGTTTTGAGCTCATCCAGATTGGTGGCACAAAAACACACAAGAAAAAATCACAGGGTGTAATGTCTGGGAATCTTGGAGGCCAAGATTCCTAAACACCAAGCACCAAGTCATTGGGTCCCATGCAACCAATCGGAAGCAGCACCTCATGGTTGTTTTTCAGAATTCTATGCCCCACCCTTTCATGTGGTAAACAGTTCACTCACAGGCGGTTCATGATTGCAGAGATATGATGATTTCAAATTGGGTGCATCTTTTTGAAACACCCCGTATAAACCTAGATACATAAAAATAATCTATTTATTATATGTTGCTCTCTCCTAATGCCAGATATAACAAATTGTATTGAAGTGTGGGGTAAAACTAATACAAAACCATTTTAATTTCACAAAAAAGGGCCATAAGAATAATCACATGTTCGTCTTCCAATGAACCAAGCAATGGACTATTCCTGAACCTTCACACGTAAAATTTTATGATATAGTGAAATCTTTGTTTAAAATAAAGAATGATCTTCTGCCGAAAAGAATACAGAATCTGCTTACAACCAGAGAAAGTCAATATTAACTAAGAAAAAATGAACCGGTTAAAAAACAAGCATTTACAACAAACACCAAGAAAAACTGTACATGAGTGAAGGGTCTGGAACAGCTGTGCAGGGGAATTAAAATTAAGTTGGTCACTCTTCAAACTTAAAAAGACATCTTAAAATTTTGACTATTAAAACTGTAGCTATATGAAGATGGAGAAATACTTTGTTTTTGCTATTGTTGTTACTGTTTGGAGATAAAAGTATTTTTGTTTTGATTATAAGGGTTTTGTTCAATGAGTCATAAATAAGCTGGAGCTTCAGCCTCCACCTTGTCAGTCAAAATCTTATTTTGTTTATAAGTGAGTTTAATATGTACGTGTTAATTGAAATTATCTGTATTTACTTTTGTATACCCCTGACCAAAATAAATTTGCTAAATTAAAAAAAAAAAACAAAAAACTTAAGGTTGCTGGTGAGTAAAAAAGACCCAAAAGGTAAATGTGTACTCTCAATATAGATAATAATAAGATGTTTAAAAATTAAAACAAAAAAGTGGATGAAATTATTGAAAAAAATGTAGCTAATATGAATAAACAACATGAACAAAATCATTAAGAAACTGTGCAAAAGTGAATAAAACCAAATAATTCAGAAAAGGATGAAAACTGAACAAAATAGAATTGAAAATTAACAAAGATGAAACACTAAATAATGGAAAGAATAATAAAAAAATCAAAAGCCTTTTTATAGCCTGTGTCACTGCCCTAAAGTGTATGAAAATCAGCAATCAATACTTTAAATGTCAGTGGTAGATGCTCTAAGATGTTACTTTGTTGTTTTTACTGAGGCTAACTAATCACACAATTAAAAAAAAAGATCAGTCATATGGATTCAATTTTTAAGAATTATATGAAAAAATAAAAACCCAAACAAAATTATTGAAGAAAATTAACAAAATAATTAACAATATGAATGAAAATCAACAAAATAATTCACCATGCTGACAAAAACTAATGAAATGATGAAAAAACCAAACAAAAATACACCATCAAACACAGAAACAAATTATGGAAAAAAAGAACAAAGAATAGACAAAATAATGAATAAAATTAACAAAAGATCAAAAATAATCAAGAAATGTAATTAATAAATTGGAGATCCCATTACAAATCATTTTCCATTTGTCTTTTATTTTAGTGAACGCATAAAAGTACAACGACAGTAACAGACAAAACCTTGTACAACAGAACAATGTCTTGTTTTATTCTTCACACATCACTTATAGTTCCATTTGTCTCCTGATCCAAAAAAGATGGACCAACCCTCCATAATGTCACTCAGAACCATTAACAAGCTCAAACGAGGCTCATCTGAGTGGAAGCATGCTGTCGCATGTGGACGGCAGGGTACAGCTGAGGTGATAAATAAATAAAACATGAAGCCTCTGGACCAGACACACCACAGTTGGTGCAAAGTTGGACATTTTAAAATGTGACACCAGGGTTCGGACTATAAACTGCATATATTAGTGACCATGATGTCACCCATTGGATTCTGAATGGCTGTTCTTCCTGGACAACATTTTGGAGACAAAAACAAGTTGTAACTGTTTGGACATAATGAGTCATCAGCAATCCCGCTGTTATTGTCTTCAGTCTTTATTATCAGTGGGATTGCTGAGTCATGCAGCAATCCCAGTACTGTTGTCTTGAGTCTTTTAATATTCTTCTTCCACTTCGTATGTTTTTTGTTGTTTTACTAGTGCTACATTTTTTTGTCCAATTCAAACTTCACATCGTTCAGCTTATTCAGGACATCTGTGCTATTGTTTTTCGTAACTCTAACCTTTATAATTTTCAAAATTTTATGCTTTTTTGACAATTTTTTTCCCATAGGAAATGAATGGTCTCCAACCAACAGATTTTACTTATTAGCTCCTCCCCTCCAATTGCTGATCAGTGAAGTCACCTGCCTTAGTTACTGGTTGGATAGACAACCTGCAGAGCCTCAGCCCTCGATGGCACAAGTTTGAGACCCCTGCTTTAGAGGGTCCAAATAGAATGCATGCAATTATGATGAATCATGCCAAATTATTCACTTAGTATTTTCAGACAGGAGTCCAATGAGTCAGGGCCCCAAAGGCGGTATTACAAGTTTTAATTACTTCCATATTGGCCTCACTGCACAGCCCCAGTCGTTGCCCACTGGGAGTGACTCAGTTTTCAAGTCAGCCACCAATGGACAGTGCTGCTGTTTTTGACACACTCAGGGGGTCTTGGAGGTTGGTCCTGACCCTACATTAAAAAACCCTAAAGAACAACAAAAAAATCTTTAATTGACACGAATGATGGCTTTGAAACAGAGGAACTTGCTTTTAAAAACAGAAGCACAGAGCTTCAATCAACACCTTCTGTTAACAGGAATTACACTTGAAAGCCTTAATCAAATAAGTCTGTCATTATCAGGCGCATAAAGCTGCGACTTCTGCATTCCTGTTACCTCTGAATGTGTGTCTTTGTGTGTGACTGCACTGTACACACACACTCCCTCAGCCCAGCGGACTGTATGCATATCTATCATATCCATATGTCCATGTATATGTACATACCGCTCTACCCACACAAAGAGCTTTCAGGCATACTTGGCTGCAGCAACATAAAGCAAAAGCTGAACTGACAGGAACAATATGTGCAGAAAACCCCTGATGTTCATTCATGTACAGATGCTTTGTCTCTTCTTCATACCACACTAGAGAAATTAGCAAGCGAAAGAAACTAGTGCTGCAGTTTAATTCAGCTCAAAACTGAAGCTTTGGTAAATCTTTGTGTATAAAAACAGACTTAGTACAGAAGTTAGGATGAAACGTAAAACAATAATCCCTGGAAGTAAAGACTTGATGCTCGTTTCAGCAACAGTGTTTAAGCTCAGAAAGGGAAACAAGTCAGTTACAGAAATCCTGCCATTTCCCATCATACAGTTTGTCAGTGGCAGATGTTTTGACATATCACTTTGTTTTAACTCTGGCTGAATCATGGTATCATCAGTCTATATATCATGTGTATTTGATTCGAGCTTAAATTTGTGTGGAAAATGTTTGAATTCACCTTTTCAGCTCAGGTCCCAAAAGAGGAATGCAGCTCTCATTTTCATTACAAATAATTAATTATTATGATTCCCTTCTGAATGAATATGTTTTTTGAGCTGTGAAGGGATTTATATGACTCAGTTGTGATAAACCTGTTATATTCTAACACACACAAAAATCAACAAATATTTAAACACTTCCTGTTTAAGAATCTTTGTAATCCTTCCCACCTTGATGATCTGTGTACTGTATCTTTTAGACACCTCTACATTATGACATTTGTAGAAAGACTGAACTAAAACTCATCAAATTAGACTAGTGTGTTTTCTTGACAAAGTTTTCAAAAATTCTGGATGTCACCATTTGACCAGTTAGACATGAAGAAGCCACATGGATGAGCAGTGAAACGTCCAGATGAGGATGTGAGAGATCCTTTATTTAAAGTAGGAATATCTACCTGTTGCTGTGTTGGCTTCCACTGAACTTCATTCATTTTCTGTTAATTTGTTTGTCATCTTGAATCTAAAATAACATGGCAGTGACTAAATAACATAGAATTACTGTTATTGTCACAGGAATTGAATAGATTTAAGAATGCTTCATAATTTGTTTGTGTGTGGCAAAGAGCTCTAAATTGACAAGAATACAGGGTGAAAACTTTCTAAATATTACAGACACATAGTTATACTCTGGATTGGTCTTTCTCAAAAGGTAAAATCCTTGGTGGTAAGTTGGTAAATTTCCTCCTTTGGTTCTTTAAATTCTATGTGTCTGTGATTCTCTGTTCTCCTGATGTCCTCGAATGCCTCACATTCACAACTGACACTGAAATATTAATCATGAGCATCTCAGCTTTTTCCTGACTTTTGCAGCTCATTTAGAGGGTGGAGTTCGATTCAGCATGGGGGTAAAGTTACACTTTAAAACGTTTCACATGCTGACTGGTAAAAAGGCCTAATGAAGTGAACGAAGCACTTGGTTTTATCTGAGATTTAACAGCATCAACATTGAGCCTGAATCAATGCAACACAATGAAAAAGGCATTTTCATTGTGTTGCTTCAAACAATCTTTAAACTGATGTCACTTGTTTTGAGCAAGGTAGTGACAGAAAAGGGTTAAATTATGCTTATCAGGGCATATCAGTTCAGTGAAATACAATTCTTCCATCTAATTTGGTTCATTTACCTGATTATTTTGTTAATTGTTTCTGTTTTGTTAATTTCTTCACGTCTTTATTGTTTGGCTCATGGTGTTTGTCTTCTTTTTTATTTTTTTTGGTTATTTCCTTCTTTTTACATCTAATTTGCTTTATTTGTCAATTGTTTTCTTCATTTTTTTCAGATTTTGTTGACTTTCATTCATTTTCCTCACTATTTTGTAACTTTTTCTTCTTGTGGTGCTGCTTTTTCCTGAAGATTTTGATCATTTTACACTTCCTAATGTGATCATATATGCAGTGATGCATTCAGGTACACTTCCTAATGTTGGCATATATGCATTGATGTGTTTGCAACAATACAAATATGACAACATTAGGACGCATCACTACAGTAAATCACTTATTTCTCAGAAAATATCAGTCCGATTGAAAAACTGTTTTCGCCACTGTGATCCTTGACCCAGAATCCATACAGTAAGTATGTGAAACATCAACTTTCAAATCTGCACAGATTCCAACTTATAACTCACGCACACACATACACAGAGTCCATTTCGCTTTTATAATATAGATGAATGAATGTACTGCATGTGTATTCTAGTTTTCCCAGCATTATCTTCAGGTTGTCAGAGTAACATACTTTGTGTCGTTGAGCTGATGTGGGCATCACTGTGTGACTGTTCTGCTCCTTTTAAGTGCCCTCATGATGTTTTATGGGAAGTTGCAAAGCCAACTTGACTTTGCAAAGTCATCAAAGGCCATGTTTAAAAAAAGAAAAAAGAAAAATCAGATTAGAAGCACAAAGCATCCAGCAGAAACGTGTGATCTGGGAAAAACATTCATGATTCACATGTGTAGGTTTCCTCAAACAGGTCAGGATGACTTATTACAGCTTGTTCTGAAAACACAGTGGTACCATCTGTTCCACACTAACTAAATAAAGCGTTGAAGCCTGGTATCCATGCAGTAATGGTTTACTATAGGTCTGCAGAATCAGATAATCAACCTGTTCTCATTCCACAGTTATTAACATGCATGCAGGTTGCAATTCTCTGATAACTTTGCATCTGAATAACACACATATTATCAGTCTGTTTGCACCAGGCAATAAAAAATACAATTACACCTCTGGCTGAAATGCTAAGATTTACAATGTGGAAATTCCCAAATGGCTTCATTATGGACAACCTAGAGGGAATTTACATTTGAATAGAGTAGCTCTATGATGTTGTATACATGCCTTCACATAAATTATATATCTCGTTCAAAGGAAGGAGCAGCTTCAAAATGAAATAATTGCTTAAAGACACACATCTCAGTAGATATGTATGGTGGTGTGTCTGTAATGTATGGATATTATGTATGAATCACTGATCTCTGCACCTGCACAGATGTGAACTGTCAAAATTTGTTTAATTGTTTAGCAGCTCGTTTTTTTTTACATTTATACTACAGGCAATTAAAATAGAACTCAAGGCTATAAATGAAGTCATGTGAGACTGAGCAGGGAAGCAACAAAAGGAAAAACACACTTGCTAATCCATACCATAGTGTTAAATGTACATTTAGTATTAACGGTAATGAACAAGAACTAAATTATGCTGTGATAGAGCTGTTATCAAAATGACATAAATGAGGTTTTTCCCCTAGTACCTACTCGACTCGACTCTGCTCGGTTTGGGGGCTTTTCCGTTCGGTGATCGAGGCAAGAGGCGAGTAGTGCTACAGCTGTGTAACGCAAAAGTGAATCCAAATCAAAAGATTGATGGGCTGTGATTGCTGCTGTTACAGAAAGGTAGTGCCTCTTTGGAAGCTTCTGACATACACATCTGACAACAGTGAGAAGCTGTATTTAAAGCCTTACTTGTCTGGCAACATGGTCATGGGATTAGAATTTAGAGATTTTTGAGAGCCCAAAAACAAGTCTAGTGTCCTGCTACATCACTTCATTTACAAAATGGTGAAAGGTAACCATGCCAATGTGTTTTAGTGTCACTTGCTGATCAACTGACTCTCTTGCTGATCAAACTGACTCTCTTGCTGCGTTACGTGTAGTTATTTATTTATATACTCTGCACCCTTTGGCAAGGTGCAGTATTTCCAGATGCGGTTGTCTTTAATGTGTGTTCAGGATGCAATAGGTGCATCGTCTCCTCACACTGACAAACAATGACATGGTTACAATGGTCAAAGTCACACAGCACCCCTTCCATGTGTCCTGAAAGCCAGGTGCAGTTTATTTGTTACTAAACACTGAATTGCCTGGTTATGTTTAACCTCTATGGACCTGGCTTCCACATGTGTGGACAACACATTTTGCACTGTGATTTTCAAAAGATGTGCAAAATGTTTGTATGTGTTATTAATGCATGCAAAAGCAGTCAGGAAAAAAAAAAAAAAAAAACGCTGCTGTGTTCAGGGTGGGAATAAAAAGTTTTGCACTCTTACACAAAGCTGATTTTAATGTCGACATAATTTTTCTTATGTCAAAAGATGACGCTAGATTTATACTTATCAGGTTCCAGTGACCCAAAATATCAAAGAAATAAAAAATCCATATCAAATAACAGCTCGGGTCTTAGGAGGTTAAGAAAAAATGGGTCACGGTGAAGGTTATGCTGAAAAACACATGTCATGAAGTGGGACACAATTCTCAGTCTCCTGTGTTTGGTGGTGAGTCCTCATCCATCTCCAAGCCGTGGGTTTGATTGGAGTAAACTGTGGACTTGCACCAAAGGGCACTTTGTACACATACATGTCAAAGGATTTGACAAAACCACAAATTTGAAAGTGCTTGGAATGAGAACGAGTTGTAAGAATCACAGCTTCAACAAATGAATCGTCTCGCTGTTCATTTGATCCCACTAGTAAAAGCCTTGAGCTCCACCACAGTGCTAGGCTACAGTGGACAGTTTCATTTTACAGTGCAATGGTTTTCTGAAAGTAATCAGATATTCTCTTTGTGAATAGACGTTCATTTATGCATTTGAAATTTAAATTTGCTGTGGTCACTCCAGTGGAGAGTTACGTTATGTTAACATAACCGATCTTTAAAAAAATTACATGATTCTAGTCTCTTTGGGAGTTTTCACACTATTTTTAATAATTCATTACACAGATACAGTTCACCTAATTAAAAAGATGAGCCGTTTGTTTGTATTAAATAGCAGAACACGTATACTGATATAACACTTCTATTTGCCTCTAATGCTTTATGCAGCTTGAGAAAAATCATTTTAAATATACAGCTTTGTGGACAATTAGTGCATTGTAAACTTTGTTTTCTGTGATACGGTAAACTGTTAAAACATTTATTTGTGCTTTTCTCGATTCACGATTGGAGCATAAAATGAACTGATCAAAAACAAACAAAATAAAAAGAGAAAACAAAGTAAGCAACAAAATGATCAATAATTTAGAAAATAAACAAGAACAAAGTAAGAACTAAATTAAGAGGAAAAGAGCAAAGTGTCAAAGAAAAAGTGAATAACAAAATGATAAAAAAGATGAACGGGATAAAGTAGAAAATGTCACTTACAGTAAATGAAGCTGGGTTATGTTTAAAGACCAAAACATAAAAAATAACCTTTACCATCTAAATGTACTACAATTAAAATAACCAACTAACAAGAACTAAAAACCAGAAAGAAAATAATGTGTATTTTACTAATACTGAGGAGACGATAACTTAAAAAAATGTTTTTCTTTAGTTTACATCTTTACATTTACACCAATGTTAATAAAATATACAAAGACATACTGAACAATAAAGGAAGTCTACTGAGATGGCATATCAGATGTATGAATATTTATTAAATCTTACTATTTCAGATTTTACATTTGCATTTTCTAACACCAGTCAAACTTCAAATGATGGGAAATTATTTTGAAATATAAGATAAAATATTGTTTTATACACCTACTTTATCACGATTATGTAAAAGTAATTCTAACTGTGACAATGTAATAACGCTACAAGACCAGATGAAACAACATGACTGAGGTTTTTCCTGTTGACCAAACTCTTTGTTTCACCCCTGGCTGTAAAGCTGTTCTGTCCGAGTGTCTGGATGTAAAGGTGTGTCCGTTGCTTCAGCCCCGGGTCTTTTGTTAAGTGGAGGGGACGGTAATTAGGACAGACTTCATCTGGGGCCGATGGTCTAATTCAGAGGTGCTGTTAACAGCCTCACTAAAGATCAAATACAGTGCAAACAGATCAAAGGCAGCGGCGGCACGGTTTGAAAAGGGAAATTAATGAAGGCTTTTCTTCCACACAGTCAGGTGGCAGAGAGGAGACAGGTATGTGAACAAGCTGAAGGAAGCACCTGGTCAATGTCCAGGGGTGGAGTGTCAATTAAGCTGCAACTAGAGTGTGTGTCTAAGTGTGTGTGTGCTTGCACACCTGCCCTCTCTCTTGAATGAAGACACCTGTGGCCCCTCACCTCTGTCACATGTCTGATGCAAAAGATAATTATTAATTATTTTTTACCACCTGGTTTTTTGTCTCTTGTAGTTTGTCATTACTTCCTTGTTTGACATGGTAACAGCTGATATCTGTGAACAAGGGAAAGTTCTTTCAGTAGCCATGATTTTATAAGAAGCAAATTTGAAGCAACCTTTTGAAATCACAAAAGTGAATGAGCTATATGTACAGTACATTTTCATGAATTGATCTGGATCATATCTGCGGAAGGTAGTGCTGTAGGCTACATTATGCAAGGACACAATAAATGGAGAAGTAGAGTATCCCGCTGCTCATTTTCGCTAAAATCTTTTTTCTTCATAGATGAGGCAGCAGTAATCAACATCCTTGGGAATTATTTTGTTTCCTCATTAACTGATGATCAGTCATGAGTTAAGTGTTCATTATGTCAGAATTAATTTAAAAAAAAGATGTATTATGTTTACTCTACTGCAAAAAAAACAGTTTGCAAGTGGAAAACAAAACTTGTACCACCAGTTGAAAGAGTTTTGTTCAAACTTCAGGATGGAGCTGAGTCAGTCTTTTGTTGCTCAGTGAAGAGCTTCTGAATAACTTGAGTAAACTACTCACTAAACTTAAATTCCAAATGAAATGAGGCTTCAGCCAATTAAAGGCAATTAAAGACTATAAGTTTTAACACTTAACCCTGTTTCCACCCTAAAACTAAGCCATGCTTTTGAAGATTTCCCACTGATGTCAGACTCGATCAGTTCCCATAGATGATGTCAGTGTTTACTCTGTGTTTACTTAGCTCCTGCCTGAGAGATATCACACAAGGCTACCACATGGACTCGGCCCTGATGAGCGGATTCCACAAGTCACTGAGCCCGGGACTCATTTTAGGCTAATCTGTTTGGCTGCAGAAAACAACGACGACGTCACCTGTAATTTGGTCCCCTGTGTGAAGCATGGCGGGGGGGGGGTCTGGCTTTCATCTGTGAGTCCCACTCTCAGTCCCTCTTTTTTCAAACTTCTCTGAACTCTGTTTCCACAAAAATTCCCAGAAATTCCCTTTTGGGATTTCTTGAATTCTGTGACTGCTACAAGAATTCCAGCCCTGCATGCGCCCGCCGTTAATTTTCATTTCCTCATTTGCTTCCTGTGTGTTCTTAAATGTTACAGTGACATGACAAACATCCAATGTGACGTCCCTAATGACTGCTGTGCATTATGGAGCCTTATAAAGATTAAGACCTCTGCTAAGTGGAATCAGAGGGCTGTTGGGACGTAATTACATGCCAGCCTTACAAACACCACATTTTCTTGGGATGCAGCCAAACATGCTGTAGTTTTCCTGACTTAACCCCTTGCTGTAACCTGTGTGATCCCTGCCAATGTTCACATTTTAGTTTAATATCCACAAAACAATCCAGGGAATTTTGAACTTCTTGCTTCACCTCTTAGTATGACATTCTTGTCAGGAGATAGTGAAATCCATTTTTATCTGACTCCAGCCTCTTCACCTGTGGCAATTGTTAGACAATAAATTACAAAGCTAATGTTCTGCTGTTTTCTGTAACTACAAGGATTATATTGAATCTGATGCAAAAGTCAGCCAAGAAAATACAAGATAATGACTTGCAAAACATTGACACCCTCCATTTAACTAAAAATTGCACAAAGGCAACATACCAATAGTTGAAGCTGTAATATTTCATTGTTTTGTTAAAATTCTATGCTCATTTGAATTGGATTCCAGCCACTAGTTTCAAACAATTTCAACCTGGATAAACAGGTTAGTAACGTGACTGGATCTAAAAAAAAAAAAGCATCTATGAGAGGCTGAGTTTTTCTGACATAAAGAGAGTGAGAGCTACACAACCATGAGAAAAAACTGTGCTGGCAAATAGTGCAAGACTGAAAGAGTAATGCTTTGTAAATGCAAGTGTACGACTGGAAAGGACTTGATGATTTCATTTACCTTATGCATATACATTAAATGAATCAGAGAATTGGGGGAAGTCCAAGGGACAAGGCCCAAAAACAAATAAACAAACATAAACACATATGGGGGAGGGGGGTATATGTTTGCAAGACAAGGTGTTTACATATGAAGACATAAACATAAAATAAGAACAGTCAGGCTGGACCCCACAGAGGAGCCCTGTGAAGGGAGACGTGGTGTGGGACCCAAAGGGGTGACTGTGGACCAGGGCTTATTCTTCAGTTCTCATATAAAACAAATGTTGAGGACAACCGTCTTTTATCTCCATAATATATCCAAAATTAGGAATATCCCATCCCAAAGTGTGGCAGAAAATGTTCTCCCTCTCTCCCTCCCCGCATTTATTTCCATGCCATATTGTGTTTCTAATTTTGTGTCTTCTCTGGAGGTTCTATTGGGTTTACTGTTTGTACAGTCTTGAGGTTTTGGCCTTGAATTGTGAAGCACCTCGAGATAATCTGGGATTATGATTCATGCTATACAAATACATCTGAAGTGGAAGGCGCAGCCCCCTCTGCCCCAGGCTGCCTGCCACACTGCTTACATATCCTATTCTACATAATCTTCATCAGTGTTTTTAGTGTTCTGTGGTAAAAGGTTTTTTACTGAAATTTTTCAAAAAACAATTGATTGTGATGGACCTGGTGCTGACTCTTAATTTCAACAACTCACAATTTGAACAGCCTTATAAAGAAGCCATGGCCACTTTTTCATTAGTTTTGGTACAACCTTTGTTTTATTCCCTGGAGTCATACAGTTAGATGACTGGGAGGAGACTCCGATGGGAGGTGTGAATCTGTCGCCTCTTCCAATCTGTTTGTATGAATGATAATTAGATTTAATGCCCAGAGTAAAGGGGTAGGGCTGCTCTACCTGCACACACTACCGTGATAGCACTATAATCACTTCATGCATGTGCACAAATCTTTTACGCAGTGCTGCACTCGTCAGTGAGGACAAACAGATTGGGTTGAATAAATTTCACTATTCATCAACAGCTGCCCAGTTTGGGAACCTGATAAATGACGAGACAGAGTGAGTGGTGCATAGAGAAGCTGAGCTGATTAGCAACTAATTAGGAATTCACAAGTTGAATCAGAGAGGAACTGAGGATGTGGTTGGTCGGTCACAAGACTAACCTTTCAGATTCAGATTCTTTATTATTGTACCCTTAGGTGCATTTGATTTGCAGTGAAGTGAGTCATCCAACATTTAAACCTTTAAACACTGGGTGGTGACATTTTTAGTCAGGCATCACAGGATCATCAGGAACATTTTAAATGATGGACAGTAATGAATTCACAACAAAATGTAATGGACAAATGCACATTTTATTCGTATTGATGGGGATTCCCCCTGTAATCTCCACCTATGATCTTTCAGTCTTCTGGTTTGGAGGAGTATCTTGGATGGCAGTGCTGGAGCTCGACAGATCATGCAGTTGGCACAGTTCAGAGTAAGGAGGAGATGGTTTGTGAGGGGCAGGATAATCATAGCTCCGTAGCCCTGTGAAATACTTCAAAGTGAAGTCAGCAGCATGCAGGGTTGCATATCAAGTGAAAAGTGCAGAATGGGAGCATACATACATGGGGGTGTTGTACCAGATTGGAGAAAGAGTTGTGTCTTTATTTTTTAACATGCACTATAATAAGCGATTGGCCTGTTGTAAAAGGAGTGCATAAATAGTGGTTGTTCTTGTTAAACTAACTTGTACAGAAAGAAAGGTGATGCACTGCAGTGTGGGATGGCATTTGTTTTCCCTTTTTTCTGCCACTTCTTTTTTCTTTTGCTCTTCCCATCTCTTTCCCTTCTGTTACTGTTTAAGGGTTCTGTTTCTCCATGCAAATGAGAGAAGCCACATTGATTTGGCCTCCAGTTTCATGTTACTATGGCAACAACATAAAAACTACAAAGTGCTTAAAGCGTACCACTTTTATCCCTGTGTCCCTCTGATCATCATAGGAAATTAGCATACCAGGAAACAGGAGAGCTCACAGAGGAAAGCAATTGTGTGTTTGGAAGGCCACACTGGCCACCTGAATAAAAATATTTTTTTTCTTTTTTTTTTTAGAGGGGGAGAACTTGGTGAATGAGTGAGAAAAACACCCTGAAAATAGGAAATAATCATGAGGAGAATATAGACTAGTAGAGAAAAAAGTGTTCCGTATTTGTCACAAGGTTTCATGGCATCTTCTGTAAAGTCCTCACTATATAAATATCCCATTAATATTCCTGTTTACATGTTAGTATATGCACATTTTATGCAAGTTTAAATGTCTGCTGTGAAAAAAAGATCTTTTTTTGCCCAAGTGTGAATTCAAGCTGGTTCCCCTGACCAGTCAGTCATTTACACTAACTGAATCACACTCCAACAGAAACCAATGGTAAGCTTGATGGTGATTAGAGTCTTCACCATAATCTGATCAATTGTTCCATCAGCCATTTCTCACATTCCCTGAAAATTTCATTAAAAAAAGTTTGAGTTAAGTGCAAGAAAGCAATTCTTCCACTACTATTTCTGCTTAAATTTAATCTGTTCATACCCCAATTATTAACAGGGTTTTCCAAAGCAGATACAGTGGTACTGTACCTCGCTGTACGAAATTAATCTGTTCTGGCGTGACACTTGTACAACAATAATCACAATGGGACGGGTTTTCCCCATAGGAATATATGTAAATATAATATTAATCCATTCCAGGACCCACAAAAACTGCCACATAAAGTATTTATTACACAGCGTGTTTCAGCTCACTGGGTGCCGGGCCCGGCCTTGGTGTCCGGGAATGGAATCATAGCATTTGTAAACTAACCGAGAGAGTAAACTCAGAACAATTGAGGACTCATGTGGTCTTAGAACCAAGAGTGAATGACCCTAACTTCTGGGACATTCGACCGGGACATAAAATGTAGTGTTAGCAAGTGTTTTGTGTTCTTCAATGTGTGAAAACAATCCATGATTTGTTTTGAGTCAGCGTGGTGGGGCTAACAGCCAGTTAGCTCAGTGTGGACAAAGCAAAGCAGTCCACACTGCTTAGTAGCTAAGCTAAATTGGTCAGTGGCTGACTGTGGTTGCTGTTGTGCTAACCCAGAGGGAGCTAACAACAAAGCCATTGCTCAGCATGCTTACGGCTATTGTTCTTAGCTATCAACACAGTTGTGTGTTGATAGCTAAGAACAGTAGCCATAAGCATGCCACATCCCGCGGGAGTTATCACATGTTATTGTGTTGGCTGTTTACATTTCTTCCAGGTGGGCAACAGTTCACTTCCGGCTGCTGATCTACTGTGCCACACTCCAGTCCAGTATGCCGCCAATCAAAACCAAAAAAAGACGAAATAGTTCACTTCAGGTTTTATCTCTTTCGTAATGCCATGATTTATGCAGATCCCAGGATGCACTTTTGGCCCAAATTTTTTTCAGACAGTGAATATTTCGTAGGGGGAAGCATTCGTACAGTGAGGTACTGTGCCACTGCATTATATTGTGTTTCTCAAGCATTAATTTAAATACCTTTGTGAAATTGTCTCTTTGATATTCGTGCACTTCTAAAATCCTGCAGATGTAAGGTTTAAAATTTTGTAAATAAGAGTCCTTCTCATTTTGTGTAGGACTGTGGACTTCGGTGAATCCATGTTTATCTGACAGAATTTGTGCTTCTATCTTGTACGATAATAAATCTGCAAATGAAATGCATATTCCCAAATGTGCTGTATACATGTCCAAAGAATTCTTCCAAAACCAGAGGAATATCAGCTTGAATCACAAGTGGAGAACACATTCAAAACAGCTCCAATTCAGAATATCAAAACTGAATACACTGTTTGGATGATAACTATAAAATTTATGTGAATTTAGAAATACTCACTGACCACCTGAAATGTCAAAAAATGGACACTATGGGGTGCCCTGAGTACTGAAAACAGATGCCAAGGATACATGATCAAGCATGAGATGACTGAACTGAAAATATGTGCTCACTACAGAAATCTCTCTCTCTCTCCCCCTTCCTAATTTCTTCTCTTTATATTTGTCACACTTAAATGTTTCAGATCATCAAACAAATTTAAATAATAAATTTAAGTAAAACAAAAATGAAAGTTTTTATTTTTTAGGGGAAAAAACCTACATGGCCTTGTGTGAAAAAGTGTTTGCCCCCTAAACCTAATAAGTGGTTGGTTCACCCTCAGTAGCAACAACTGCAATCAAGCGCTTGCCAATAATGGTCAGTGAGTCTTTTACAGATACTGTGGAGGAATTTTGTCCCACTCATCTTTGCAAAATTGTTGTAATTCAGCCACATTTGAGGGTTTTTGAGCATGAAGCCCCTTTTTAAGGTCATGCCACAGCATCTCAATGGGATTCAGGTCAGGACTTTGACTAAGCCACTCCAAAGTCTTCGTTTTGTTTTTCTTAAGCCATTCAGAGGTGGACTTGCTGGCGTGTTTTGGATTACTTTTTCCACACAGGGGCATGTAGGTTCAGATTTCTCCCACAAAAATAAAAACCTTCATATGAAAACTGCATTTTGTATTTACTTGTGTTTTCTTAAATGTTTTATTTATCTTGGTTTGATGATCTGAAACATTAAAGTGTGTCAAATACACAAAAAAAAAAAGAAATCCGGAAGTGAGCGAGCACTTTTTCACTACACTGTACATGTGTTTAAAATGCTCAACATAAGTTATTCAAGAACTGGAACCAATTTGGTGGAAAAGTGATCTCCTTCTTAACATTACTTTGTATTTACTTCCTTTAAACATCATCGTAAAAAGCCCATCTGTTGACTATTGGCTCATACTCAAAAACTTGCTGTCATATATTATGTTATTATGTTTAGGTGTGCTTCTCCTTCCACCAAGAAACTTTGCCCTCAAAGGAAGTCTTTGTCTGTACATCAGCTGCCTGAAAACCGAAGCTGTGTTTCTTCACCTGCAGTAAAATCTGCAAAGAGGATTTTCTGAATGTGCTGTATGTGCAAAGAATCCTCTTAAAACCATGTCTTAGTTGGAAAATGCTCCTATGGAGAAAAACCGCATTCAGAACAAAATCAAAACACAATGTACTGTTTACGTTATACCTGTCAAATCCAGAATATTACCACATTTGGAATAACATTGGTACAGTATATCAGTGTGCATGTAAAACCACTAAGCGTCATCATGTCAACAGACATATACATGTGAATAACATGTCACACAGTGTATTTTCTCCTCTTCTTTCATACAAACATAAAAACAAACATGCTTCCTCATTTCACCATCGGCAGAGAGCTGTAACAGAGCAAAGCAGCCTCCTATTGACAATGTAGCCTCCTATCGGTGATGTAAATAAGTCTATGTGAGCTCCTGGCTGTGTGTGATGTCGACTGTGTGTAAAGACTGTATTTGTGTGCATGAAGAGGGGAAAAAAGATGGAAGGATAGAGGGGTGGATACCGGGGCCAGAACACCAAAGGAGATTTGAAGGCCAACATCAAACACCGCATCAGCTCATTAATGCATGGAGGGGTGACCTGAAGCCAGCATGAAGCAACACAAACACATCAAAAAACGCCTTGCAAAGACCCCATCTTGACCGTCATCACACTGGAGCCATAGGAAAGCTGTGAAATCCGCCCACTGGTAGCCATACATTTGAATTGTTGCCTTGTTTATCATGTTTGGCTGAGCTGCAGAGACGGACAAAGGCTGCAGATTGAGTTTGGAAGGCATGGCACGGGTCTGACAAAATTAGATCCCACACCGGCACCGGTGTGTAAATGGGTGTACTTTGTCATAGGCGTGAGCCTGGACTATTTTTTTCTGAAAAGAAAGGAGACAAAAAAAATTGCCTTTTCTCACACTGCTATCTGAGCCATTACATTGGTCAGATATCAATATTGTTTTCCAATTTTGCCTGCTGCATGAGGTGGTTAGTGGCAGATGAAAAACGTTACGCTTCAAACTGTCTCACTCGCCGAATCTGTCTGCCTGAAGGCTACCCAGCATGCAATTCTGAAACAAAGAGGCCTCTTTTTGATTTCTACACAGCGTGACCTTTTTTGATTGGGTGAGATTGGTTGGCATGGAAATCAATACTGCGTTGTGCATTTGATGCAGCCTTATCTCTTCTTCACACTGTCTGCAGGTAGAGGCAAGGGAGGTTTGTGTTTGTGTGTGTCTGCTGGTATATGTACGCTAACACGCTCTCACACCGCGTGGAACATAACAATAGTTCCTCTTTATGAACTAAATTACTTTTGTGCGCCAGACAAAAAGAAAGAAAAACAGTTTGAAATGAGTCTGAGCAAACTGACAAAGAAGCTAAAGAATAGTTTCAGCATGACTGTTACCGCAAGGCATTACAAATCTTAAAAAAGTAAATACAAGTATTGTCATAAGCACAATACTGATGTACACTAACACCTGCAGGCATACAATGTATTCATTTCCACAAACTGTTGACAACTACAGAGCACAGGTTGGAGGAGTTTCAAAAATAAAAAAGAAAGTGACATTAAAACATAAGTTGACTTGGATCTTACTACGTGCAGTTTTTAATTTGTAACATTCAAACTACAACACACAAAAAAGTTGGAAGAGGGGCAGCATAGGGCTAAAAATGACAATATCCTTTAGGACCAAAGATGAGACTGAATATCTTAAGATGAATGAGAAATGTTTACGAATTGTGTACTCAATGAAAGCCAGGAGTGGTTTGGATATCTCTCTCTCTCTATGTTGTAGAACACATGTAAAAATTTCAAGGAAAGTGAATATATGCAGTGTGTGTGTGTATATATGTATGCATGTGTATATATATATAAATATATATATAAGGCACAACTCTAAGCTGAATTTTGAGAGCTCCAATCTCTCAGACAGCCCTGGATTAAGAACCATGATTCATCTAGTGTAGCTGACAGAACGTGTATTCAGGATTACTATGGCAAACCTTTGTCAAGTCCTAAAATATGGAGTTACACCACTAATATAAAACATTACTATGCAATAAGGATTCTTTACAGTAACTATAACACTACGTGTCCAGAAGCATTGCTGAGTTCAATGTCTGGAATGGACCATCACTGAGTGGAGACATGGACTGTGCTCAGATTAGTTTTCAAGTATTTTGGGGGGATAAAAGGACATTGTATGTGCTGAACAAATGCAAAGAGCTAAGATTGGACCATCTAGACTGTTTCCGGCAACAAGTTCAGAAACTCTGTCATAGGTCAAATATTATTTTCTCTTGTGCAAGACCTTGTGCAATGATACACACCTGAAGACCTGTTTCAAAATTGCAGAACATGTTTGAAATGTGTTCCAAGAAACAAATTCTTTGGATGTTATGGGCTGATCATATGGCCTTTTTTTAGCGATTATTAGCCTCATAGATGTGGACAACTGCTACACCTGCTGGTAGGTGCATACGGTCATTATCATCAATTTTTATGGTTTATAACACTATATAGATATCAAACTCATGAGACAATGGTCATTGTTACATTTTCCTCAAGCTTAACCACTCACCCTCTTAACAAACGCTGGACCTACTACTCTATATCTATGGACTAAAAAAGGTATACTGATGCTCCATTCATTTGCCTTATAATATCTGAATCGCATGATTTAAAAAAGTGTAGAATTTACTGATCATTGTTTTCAGGTTAAACATGCTGTTCCAAATTTTCGTGACACAGCATGATGCATATTTTGTCTTCCATTTTTGGAGTACCTACGCATACAATCTTGTATGGCAGGGGTCCCCAACCTTTTTTGCGCCACGGACCGGTTTAATGTCAGACAATATTTTCGCGGACCGACCTTTAAGGTGTGGCAAATAAATGAGGCGCTGACTTGCAGAATCTGATAAGCGCCACCGCAGGTAAAATCGAGTTATGTATAGCAGCGTATTCCTCAAAGCTTCCTCTACCACATACGAGAGTCGTTATGGTCCTGCTGTTTATTGTTGTTTTTATTATTCATGGTATTTTGAATGTCGCTAAACTTTAACAGCGTTTTTCTCAGTTTTTTTTATTTCTGGCGCCCACCGGATTCTGCAACTCAGCGCCTCAACAACAAAATAAAATGATACGACCAGAATAGAAACTGGTATTTTCTAAATATAATAATTAACGTGAATCCGCTGCGTTTGCAACTTTATTAGCAGCATCCTATTGCGCAAACATCATAACATGAGTAATGGTCTCCAAGCTCCACACTCTCTGTTCGTAATGGTAAAGGTTAAACATGCCTTCAACATAATAGCCACCACAAGGACAAATATAAAGTGCATGAAAAAATACAACTCACAATTAAGTTGAATCAGTGGGAGCCTGAACGGGTTTCTCTGCAACCGGGCGGTCCCGTCGAGGGGTAACGGGAGACAATGACACCCAAAATGTGTTACTTATATCCAGTCTGCTCTATAGTTTTGTTTTGGTTTCTGTCACTGCAGAAAATACTGCTTCACACTTCAAGGCTTGTCTTTTAACGCAGAATGTTTGGTCTCCAAGTGGTGAAGCAGTTTTGAAGGCTTCATTGCTGCATATTATACAGAGCAGGCTCGGTGCGTGGGAGCCACCTGTTGTAATAAATCCATATTTCCAGTCGGATCCTGGTTTTGTCTGTTAAATACAGCTTGCTTTGTCTTTGAAGTCGTAGGCTCTTCTTCTGTCTCCTCACTGGCTCTTCTACCCTGCGCAAACAATGTTTTTCATTCATTTTGCTAGTTTGAGGGTTTCAAGGTAGCGGTAATGTATTATGTGTTTCTGGCCTGTTTAAGAAGGCAGCGGATGTCGGTAAGACAATAACATGAAGAGAATCTGGTAATTTTTCAAAATAAAACACCGTTCAGAATCAGATAATAAATAAAACGGAAATAATGTAAGTTACATATTCTTTCTGTGCGGCCCGGTACAAAATGATCCACGGACCGGTACTGGTCCGGGACCCGGTGGTTGGGGAGCCCTGTTGTAGGGCATACTCACTCTAGGACCATTTGGCCTGAGCCCCGCTGACGTGCGAATGCCCCCCCTCCCCACTCCCCTGCTGGTCCATACTCACACTGACAAATCCAAAACAGGCTGAGACATGGATATGTCTGTACATAGGAGATCATGTCACAATACCACATATATGACAATACTGACCGTGGCTTATGTTTGAGTTGTTTGTAGTCACATAGATACTTCTACTGGAGTGCTTCAATTAAGTTATGTGGGGATTTTTCCATTGAAAGCAGGAGGAAAAGAGGTTTATATATCAGATATCTGTCAGGTCCATGTGAGCATACATGTGTGTAAGCAACCATGCTGCGCCATGGCTCACGTCTTCCAATTGCAGCCGGGGTGGGGAAGCGCAGCTCAGTTATACTCACAGTACTCTGGTCTGGTCTGCACTTTAGCTGTGAAATGCACTTCGGTGCAGTGCAGATAGGAAGTGTGAGTATGACCTGAGATTCAATGGCAGCTATAGGTTCCCGTTGTTGTATCTCCTCTTTGCGTTATGTGCCACATGAACACAAGGACACACAGTAGGTGATAATGAGCTCAACCTTTCCTCTATGCTCAGTTAATATCAGTTTATTTGTGAGTTTACACTGACTGAATTCCAATAGCTGAGCATGTGACTGAGACCCATCAAAGGTGATGTAATAGGACTGTCTTGTGTGGATGTTTTCTCTGTGGCATGTTTTGCTTTTGCTCTAAATTCATTCTTAGCATGCCCGGAGCCAGCATGAACAAATCAACTCTGTCCAACTGGGTACAAAGCCAAATGACCCAGAAGGAAATTGAACTTCACTACATCCTAAGTCCCAACAGGCAAAGAGTTTATGTGTTTTATTGCTTGCTTTGTACACTAGAAGAAAGTTTAACAAAAAAAAACTTTTAGGTACACTTGGTTTGGCTCATCTGTGATATCTATTAAACTCATTTAATCAAAAGCAATCTGCACAGTCATTTGGAAAATTCTTCCAATAAATATCTTGAAGAGGATTCAGACTGATGCTCATTGTTGCAGTTTAAAGCTCAACTATAATTTTCTGATAGTTATGGAACACTGTTATATAACACAGGGTGCTGTGTAGTAGACGTATTGTTCTGAAAGCATGCAAGGATTCATGCAAATTAAAATTATGATAATCTACCAAAAACATCTACATAACAAAACATGATACATAAGGGCCGGTCCAGTGTTTGTGGACGTCATCCATTGTCTGTGTTGTTTGTTGTTCTATCTCTATTCTTTTCTTTTGTCTCTCCTCTGTCCACTAACCCAAACCGGGGGAGGCAGATGGCCGCCTACCCTGAGATGTTGGTTCTGCTGGAGGTTTTTCTCTTCCGTTAAAGGAAGTTTTTCCTCCCCCCTGTCGCCCTTGTCATGCTCTGAGTGGTTCTGTTGGGTTTACTCTCTGTATAGTCTGAGGTCTCGGCCTTGAATTGTCAAGTGCCTAGAGATAATTGTCGATTATGATTGGTGCTATACAAATAAAATTGAATTGAATTGAATAAGGATAAGAGCCATGTATTTGTCAAGATCCTGCATGAATCCAGCCTACGGGGCTACATTAACAGCCTCAACACTCTTTTTGCGCATATCAATAGCCACAGCAACCAGCTGTTTCTCACTGTGCACCTCCAAAAGGCGCATCTGAAACCATTTAAATCAAAAGCAGTCACAGTTTCCACAGTGCATTATAGGCATTCCAGCATGGCCTTTCACTCCATGCTGCGTAGCCTCACTCGGCAGGGGAGCACAGTATAAAGTGGGCACACAGCAACACAAATATGCAGCCCACTGTGTGTTCCCCTCAGGAACACTAACGCAGGGAGAGGCAGAGATAGAGAGAGAGAAAGAGCTGAACAACCTCTGAGTTTCTTTGCTCTGGCTTCTTGGGTTAAAACCCTTTCCCCGCCTCAGATAAGAACCTTTCTCTTTCTTTGAATGCTTTGTCTCCTGGCCAGATCAGGGAGGAAAAGGGAGAAGAAAGAGTGGAGCAGTCTTACGGGCACACCCCTGTGGTGGGTGCTCATATAAAGAGAAGCAGAAGATGGAGAACAATGGTTGATGGTAGCTCTTGGAGGAGAGCTACATTTACAACAGTGTACTGGGCATTTAAACACACGTGTAAAGACATCTTAAAGCTCTATTGAAGGATAATGTTTGATCCTAACACTGAATTAAATGCCTCCCTGTGGAGTCAGTGTTGCTCTTACAGTTGCTGTAGGTGAAAACAAAACTCTGCAGTTGCACCAAACCATTCCTAGACTGAATAGTGAAGAACCTTTGTGTTTCCCCTCATAATAGTGTCACAATTACAGCATTAAGAAATTATGTTAAGCAATGGATTAGAATGAGCAGATGTTTAGCTTGTTTTTATGACTGACAGCTGTAATTCCCAATCACTAGTTCACACTTCTCAGAAACAACTTCTCCATCACTTAGCATGGATGCTTGAAAAGGTGACTACACTTACCCGCAACAAGATCAAATGATGTCATATTCATACTTCTCTGCACAGGTTTATGAAGGAAGAAAAAAATCAACAAGAAAACAAATAAAACAAATAAAAAATTAACCAAAATAAGCAACAATGTAAGCAAAACATAGCAAGAAACAAGAAAATTAAATAAATGAGCAACAAAATGAAGAAAAAAATAACCCTCAAAGACCTAAAACCCTCAAATTACTGTTATTTATTTGCAGAATTACAGGCAAATTCTCCTTCTTCACTTCAATTGAATTTTATTTGTATAGCACCAATCATAATCAACGATTATCTCTAGGCGCTTCACAATTCAAGGCCAAGACCTCAACTACTGTATGCAAATGATAAATTGGAACTTTTGCTATGTGATCAGCTAGAATATATTTGAAGCATGCCAGCTAAATCGGGACCACAGCAAGCTAATTAGGGCACAGCAAAAAATCTTCTGCCTAGGCCTATGAAGGTTAAGGAAATGAAAAAAAATGACCAAGAAATTGACTAATTAATCTAAAGAAAGTCAACAAAATAGTCAATGAATAGTCGAGAAAATAAATCCAATGGTAAACAAATTTGTGATACTAATGTAAAGCATATCATCTAAAGCTAAATGATGATATATGCATCTCTACCTTTCTTTCTCACACCACTGGTATGTTACGCACAAAAATGTTTATATTGCACGTGGTCACTTTGCATGTGTATTCCGTACTACACCCCCCCCCCCCCATGCTGCTCTGCATCTTACTTTTATAGGCCTTGAGAATGTGACATCACCAAGCCAATGCCTTTTGGGACTCATGTACTTAGGCGGCTCCCCATAGTGATTGTATGAAAATTAGGCTCCATTTCAAACGAAAAGTTTCAAAATTAGGCACTTTTTACAATAGCTGATTGTTGCTATTCATTGCAACAATCATTCGCATGCCTCTGCTGGAAAATGAAAGCTGGGTGGCATGTGTTGTTTTAGTCTTCCAACTAGGAAAAGACGTCGAGGAGTGGTGATGTCAGAGCTAACAGAATGGTGCCAGATGGCGTAAAACACCTAAAACATATTTAACAAAAGTAGTATTAAATAATATTTTTTTCACATAAAGCTGTCATGACAGAGAGAGAGATGGAGAAGTAACTAAGGGTAGCTGGGTAAATATGACGGTCCTCTGATTTTCTGCTTTAAACATTTGCATGTCTTCTACCCACCTGTTAATAAATTGTGCCTTATGAGACTAATCTTGGCAGTGCTAGCTCGCAAAATCTTTTGACCGCTCTGTGTGCTCATATGGATTAATTCCTCTGACTGTACTTATTTTCTGAACATCCCCCTCTTTTGGCTCCTTGTTTAATTTCTCTCAATAGCAAAACGACTTTTAACTTGTTTTTTTTTATTCGTTGTGTGTTTGCTGTTCAATGCCGGTCTGTCTCAATGTTTGTTTACAATTCTCCTGACAAAAAAATGGTGGTGATTTCCCAGCGTGCTTTGCAAATTCCCAAGCTCTATTTGATGTAGATGTAAACCTGTCTATCTCTGCTTTTACGGCTCTGGTACCATCATGAGGGGCAGCCTTTCTGGCAGCTCCATATTTTCATTGCTCTTTTCTTGTATATTTTTGCTCTTTTTGAGTTTTTTCTATCTTATGGATATGGAATCTTACAAGAAATAACCTTGTTTATTCACAGAATCAACTTCTCACCCTGAATGCAAAGTTTTGTCAGTGTGGTTCCCCATTTCCCTGACTAGATACGGAGTCCGTATTGTGGCTGCAGAGCCGGTGCTAAGCTAAAGAGGCTAGTGAAGCAGTGGTGATAGAAGCCTTTGGTACCTTCTGTAATGATGGGGAGTATGAACTCACTGCTGGATAAGATTGACGAGCTGGTTGCGCTGGTGAGAAATGTGAAAACCTAACATTCCGAATGCTAACCGGCTTAGCATAGTGAGGGTCGACAGAAACACAAAAGCCTGCAGGAAGCGGAAAGGAGGAAGACATACGCACCCTATATACCGTATTTTCCGCACTATAGGGCGCACCGGATTATAAGGCGCACTTGCGTCATGCATCCACCAGATGGCGGTGTG
>JAQQAE010001084.1:3867-21919 GCA_029823295.1 Pseudamia nigra
GACAAGCCCAAGATTGTGCAAAAGGCACAATTTTTAGTCAACTACCAACAAAAGATCCTGATGGTACCGTAGCATTCCATAAACCTAGTAAAAATTTTATATATTAACTTCAAAGTTGTTTTACTAATTTAATTATAAATTAAAACAGAATAAATTCTTGTTTCTGCAGAGCTGAGGATCTTGCCAATAGAATCCTTCAAACTTTGTTTTGACTTTGAATATATTGAGATTTAAAATTTCATTAAAAAAAAAAAAAAAAAAAGGGCACAGTAAATGAAATTATAATCAATATAACAATGATAAAAATGCAATTCAGCAATACAATGAAACTAAGAGTAATTACAGCTATTAAAATATAAAGCAAATTATTCGACTGATACAAAAAGTAAAATAAGAGCATTACAATTTAAGATTCCAGATTAATGTTTGTCTAACAGCTATTCCTAATTTATTTCTAAAGGTGGGTATAATGCAAGTGTCCTGAACAGGATTAATTACAGTTTAGACTCCAATAACTGTACTGTCCTGTACCAGAACAACTTCAGACATGGTACTGAATTATGATGTAGAAAATTTATGCATGCTTCTATCTCTAGAAGCCAGATGACTGCGACAGACCTCAGGCTTGTTGACAGCGTCGACTGATCTAGAACGCCGCTCCAAGGGTTACAACTACAAAGACAAAAACATTCCTTCATAGAACACTGCCTCTTAGATCATCAATTCCAGTTATTCATAAAAGCCACTTCAGAACTGTATTGCTTGTTCACAAAGCACCCAGCAGTTTAAGCCTACTTCATCTCTACCCAACAACACTTGAATGTGCTTCACCTGCTTTTACTTGTGCATCTTGCTTATGACATGCTCTACAGATAATCTTGCCAGTTTTAAAAACAAAAAGGTCCCATATCTTAACACTTAGATTTATATCTGGACAAGTTGTGATAGTGTGTGGGTTTTGATTTTTCCTTTGTTTTCTGACTCTTGCATAGAAGCTCTGATTTTATTGCAAAATTGTTGCACCAACCCATTTTTCATCATAAATGTTCTCATTGGTTGAACAGCATTCCCAAAGTGACCTGGGATCAGATTCTGACAAAGTTATTGTAAACGCACAATGTTCTTTTGGTAGGCAATTTTCAGGAAAAAAAAAAAAATCATCTCCACTTGCTCATGGGGGTGGATCCAATTTTAGTTCAACTATAATTGGTTTAACTTTTTATATATTAAAAATGTAGAATTGTATGCGGTTTTGGCAGATGGGAAAAAATTCAAAATGGCTAATTTTGTCCATTTTGTTGTGTGGATTTCTCAACGGATAAATCTGAGCAAATTCATATTTTCAGTGTTTCTGACATAAGACTTCATATAAACCTAGAAATCCCATACACACATTTTTTACAGAATGGGACCTTTAAAAATGCCATGGCAATAAGACACAGCAGTAGTCTTACACTGAGGTGACCACAAATATAGAGGGACTGTCTTATTCAATTCCACTAGGTAGGTGGGAGGGTGTGGGGTCTGGATACATGCTGCACATCTATCTGTGGACCTGGGCCCCATTATCTTGGGTGGAGAAAGCACTCGGGGCCATGTTAGCACTTTTGTATGCCTGTCAGTAAGCTGTTCTGAATGGAAAGAAAAGCAGGCCATTTTCATTTTAAGAGAAGATCTTCTACAATATGACATGTGGTGGTGAATGGCTGAACCAGAGCCTTTTCTGAGGCCCTGCTCTTACAGAATGTGGCCCCTGAAACCTTCCAGCATGAATGATGCAGAAGCCTAATCTGCCAGGCTCTGTCTGCTGCTGGGCTTTTCACTCTTAATAAAGCTGTGTCACTGCAGAGAAAAACAACTACACAAGGGGCTGAGGGGAGAGCTGAAAATGACTTTACAATTCTATGATTGGCTGGATGACAAAGGAAGTCAGGAGGGACATGGTGGAGTTTTGAGAAAGTTTCTGAATTTATTTATTGCTTTTAAGCTTTCCTCTCATGCTCTCAAAATACTTTGTAGGTAGCTGAAAACAGAACAGTTGAAAGGCACAAGGATTCTTGAAAATTGGATCAAATGGTATAGTTGGTCTGTCAGCAGACTGTTGCCACTAAACAAAACAGATTCATATAGTAAAGGAAGTTTGTGTGTGTAGAGAGCACAGAGGGTTTTCATTTTGTGGGGTGGGTTTGCTAAGCCTTACTGCCTCCACTAACCAAATTTGTGGAGGAGATGCCATTTTAGAAAAAAACAACCAACACGATTGTTGTTTTAACAACACCAACTGACGGTGTGAAAAGAAAAGCAGCAGAAAACCAAAAAGAGAAACCAACTTTAGGGCTGTGTATTTATAGTAGGTATGTGAACACCCACATATTGAATTAATCTGTGACTGTGAAAGTCTAAAATTAAAGTATTCGATCTAACAGACTGAACAGCATATATTGTAAAGAAAAGGGCCCACATTTTATAATTTTAGACTCATCTTTGCAGTAATAATAAAACCACCCCTCAGATTTCAGTTTTTTCATTACACTCAGGCATTAGAAAGAAAAAAGTGACATGTTTTTCCACTGCATGTCATGGAAAAAAAAAAAAAAAAGGTAATGAGACTAACGGCGATTTACTATTGGAAATGACAGCAGAATGTGTAGTGAACTCTATGCAATTAGTTCCCTTTTCATTTGGATTATATGACAAAAACACAAGACTTAAGTAAACCCCAAGTAAGCACTAAATTTACAAAAAATAAAATCACAGAACACATGCATCTTTTGCATCATTTTTACCTTGTTGTCTATCATTTTGTTTTCTCTAATCTGAATAATTTAAAACCATAGATGACAATCTGGCTTCATCAACTGTCACTCAGGAATTAGACATTAAACTTACAAGAATAAAGAATTTGACATCTACTGTGATAATTATTAGTAGACAAATATGAAACTTTTGTCTAGGACATTTTCAGCCATGTTGTCCAGCCCCAATTGTGTTCATTAAAAGTGAATGTAGTCGATTCATATTTCCGACTCAGGGCTGTGGAAAAGCAGTGGACATTCATCACTGGTGGACAGTATCAGGACTCTGGGGTCTGGCTGATGGACAGGTGAAAGCCCTCCCCTGCTGCCTCTCATTCCCAGCTCTGCCAACTACTACTAGCTCAACTGTGGGCGTTGCCTGGCAACACTGACCCAGCCACAACCAGGCCAAGCAATCAATCACAGAGACTTCCGGGAGCTGGGGAAAGACAGTGGAGAAAGCCTTGGATAAAGGGCTTTAAGGCACAGGCCAAACAGTGAATACAACAGGAGATGAGCCAGATAGATTGGACACTGGTTAAGATTTCTCTTAAAGCCGACTCATTTCATTTCACCATCCACTGCTGTACAATGTGGGGAGGACGAACACATTTCCCAGACAAGCTTTCCCAAACTTTATGAAATTTGTGTGGTCTTAAATGCCAGAATATCCCATCTTGACTTAAGAACATCACATCTAACATTATCCATATCAATGTCAGCCTTCATCCCTTTCAACCCTTCTAGCAGACTGTATAAAAAGAAGTCGATGTGCCACTCTGATGTCACCCAATTCTTTGTAAGGCACTGTTTTGACCAGAGTGGATCGTGTTCGGCATTTAACAGTCAACATCTTGGCTTTTTGGGATGAAACCAGTGACAGTTGAGTAATGAGATGGCAAGAGTCACTTCCTTTATCTGCTTTTCCTGAGTGTTTTCTGAGCAATGAGAGAAGTTTCTCTACACAGATCACTGAATGCTGAACAAAGACAATTAATTACAAACCAGGCCAACATATCTTCTTAACAATGCAAAGTGAAAAAATACTGGGATGTTTGTTCAAGATGTGACTTATCAACACGAGCTTTCAAAAAGAAGAAAAAAAAAAAAGCAGCCTTCCTCTTTTGCTGCTTTTCTAACCAATGCTGGTTACTCGTTACAAGTCAGTCTACTTTCATTAATCCAGATAATATTCTCAACCCATTCAGACGCCCACGAAGGAGATAAACATATACCACTGGCATGTACTGCAACATCAGAGAAAAAGTTTATCAAAGGGGCATTTCATCCATATGGACCCAACATTTTGGGAGCTCAAATAAACTAAACCAGGCCCCAAAGCGGACAAACCTCAAAATGCCACATGTCTGAAGGTTCTCAGTCATCCACGTCATAGTATCCAAGGCGTGTAGTTTTCCTTCTGTCAACTGGGTTGGAAATTTGGTTTGAAGATGTTTTGCTATGTATGCAGGGAGCTTCTTCAGTTCAAAATACCACCACTGCGTTTACATCTTTACAACCCATATGCATCTTTTCTGAAGCGATTACACCATGCCCCCACCTCTTCCTTATCCCACATATCCTAACACAACAGCAACAATGGTGGATTATAACATTGTGTTCGTGCTGCAGAAGCTACCGAGCTTGTTATGGCTTTTACGGGAAAACAATGATGCCATGTTTAGGGAAAACCGTTTTAAAACAAAAAAATGCATCTTTTTCACCTCCATGTGGACACAGGCTAAAGCATTTGTATAACTGAAAAACTGCTCATTAGGAAACACTATATGGGCAACACTTTAAAAGGTCTAGTCGATGTTGGCAAGCTAGCTAGTAGCTGCTCTTTCATGTTGGACTGACAGAAATAATTAAAACAGGTGACCTGCCAGTCAACACAGCTTACAACTTCACAGTTGTCGAGCTAGTATGTCTGTTCTTTTCTTACCTGTACCAGATGTTGAAGGAATCTGAAAAGCACGTCGTCTTTCCTTAGTCATCCTGTGGTTAGACAAGCTAAATTTGCCAACTACTCCTATGACTGTTTAACTCTGAGTGAGTGCCTGACCTTGTGAAATTGTAAGCCATGTGGACTGGCAGGTTGCATGTCCAAATGCAGCAGAAAGCACGACAAATCATGAGCTAAAAGCTAAATTCCTGCTAATGTCGGCTGGACCTTTAATTTCAGCAACCTGTGATAATACATTGTTACAGTTATAATGTACTGTATTAAGCATTAGATTACTTAACACATCATATAATGCAATAAACAGTAATACCAGATCAAACATGCGAATAATTGGTATTTCGCTGTGGCGACCCCTGAGGGGAGCAGCCGAAAGGAGAAGAAGAAATATCACTAGCTAATGTAACCAAGCTATGCTAACAGGGAAGGTAATACAACTAAATACTGGTAAATACTGTTAAAGATTTGCATAACAAAATCCTTCCAGTCTTGTTAAGTGCAACTTCCTAAGCACACCTTCAGAGCTGTCTGTTAGTACAATAGGGTTTAAACAAACACGAGTTCTGAAAGGTCCAGGTCCTTGTTCTTACGCAACGTTTCTGTCCAGTCTTTGAACCAAACAAATAACCGTCTCATTTCATTTCACCCTCCACTACTAAAATTGTTTTTGGGAAAGGATATGGTGTTCCATGATATGAGGATATAGCTTGTAATGCATTATGGGCCTTCTGCAGAGTGACCATCATCAGGTAGAAATGTGGTAAACAACAACTAAACAAGTAGCTCTCTCAAGAACATTTTTTTCTCAAATGACTTTATGGGATTTGTGTAGTCTTAAATGACAAAATCCCCATCTTCACCTCAAAACACAACATTTGAAATAATCCGAATAAACCACTCCACCCTTTAGCTATTCATTGTTCTGAGAGGGATACATCCATCTCCTCTGGGGATTTTAACCAAAGCACAACCCCTGACTGGTAACACAAGAATTAGGCTGCAGCTGATGATCATATCTACTTTATGAAATAACTACAGATGCCTCAGTGATGCCACCACCATGTGTCTTGCATGCACTACCGGCCTTGCCTCACCACAAGCAAACCTGACTAGCTGGAAAGCATGTGGGTAGGGAAGGGTGGAAGGAATGACAGCTGACCTTTCACTAAACACAAAACTACATTCACTTGGCAAACTACAGCAGAAAAAGCAGGCCTCCAGCACTGTTCCCATGAGGGGCCTCTTTCTGGGTGAAGGTGAGCATAATACCCGGTATCTGAACCTCATGTCTGCAGCACAGAAATCCATATTACGTCACTCTTCAGAGCTGCTAGGCTGAACATCAACTTGGTTTCTCAAGTGTTCTGATGGACTCCTTACCATCAAATTTCAGGCAAATGTCAGACAGGCTAGAATGAATGGATCCTGAAAAGTCATTTTATGCATTCAATACAGTGGCATTATAAAGACTATCTGTCAGGAAAATATAAGGACACATAAAAAAAAATAAAAATAATAATAAAAAGTACAAATAAGTATTTTGCCAGGCATGATTAGAGCCACATGGAGCAGGAAACCAGTTGTTATAACATTTCCATCAACACCTACATCCGTGTGCATAAAAGCTCTCAGCAAAGCTTTTCCTGCATTCTCTCTGACTGATGTGCACCACCCACCAGTGTTGTGTTGCAATGATGTATTGTGTGAAGCATGTTTTATACAGGGTGGAAAAAAGCAACATCACAGAGGATGATTTGCCTTTTGAGTTGATAAGTGACAGAAAAGACATACTGAATATGGACTGTGGGTTGGAACTCAGTCATTCATGAAAAGTAGGTCTGTGGGAAGAGCAAAATCTGATGTGTACCAACACTATTCAAAACCACAGTGGCAGTATGACTCGCAATAAACCAACCTTGCCACCACACTGACACCAATTAATCTGCCAGGTAATGGGGCTTATTCTAATTAAGCAAATGTTGCAAATGCATGAATCGAGGACTCCACCTGACAGCTCAAATATTTGCATGCTGACTACACAGGTTAAATTTTTTTCTTCCATTTACAGTGAGTGAGAAAGGCTTTTGGGATGCATTCATCACACAGTCAATACTTGAATTATAATGAATCAAGGGACAGAATCCCATTGACCCGTAAAGTGAAATTCTAAAACTGTGAAAATGCTATTTATAGGTCAACATTAATGAATTATTGCTTAATAGCCTTCAACAATAACCCCATTGTTTTGCTTTCAGGTTCTGTCTATGTGGGGATTTTACTTTAAGGAAAAATGCCAAGTGAAATAAGGGCTGATGAAAGATGAGCTACTGACTGACAGAAAGCATGAACAAGTTACTTGCCCAGTTTTAGTCTGTTATGTATTGGGCATGTACTGAGAAACAAATCAATTAACCCTTTAGAAGAGTTAAGTGCCTTGACATGGAGTCGCCAAGCAACTATCAGGAAAGGATCGCTCCTAAATAATGGATAGTAATCATAACAGATAGAATTTATGTAGCACTTTTCTGGACACTCAAAGATGGTTTCCATTGATTCCATTATTCATTCACTTCACATTCACACTGGTGATGATAGGCTACATCTGTAGCTACAGATACCCTGGGACAGACATTCATTAATTCACATTCATGCAAGGCAAGGTGGGCAAAGAAACCACTTGTCACTGCACATATTGACAATCAACAAGATAAAAGCACTTTCCCTTAACTCTCTCATGCTCACTGTCTGCCACCATCTCTCTTCATCCCACTTGTCCTCTAGTTCCCTGTCCATCTTCCTTTTCTCTCTTCATCTCTCACCTTCTCTCTAGTCACCTCTCTCCCACCCTTTCTTATTTTCTGTTCTGCAATACTGTGATATTAACTTGCCTCTTCCCTGTAGTTTTGTGCTTCCTCCTCCTGTTCTAGGTCTCCGAGTCCTGATGCCCTTGCTGTGTGTTTGCTGGTTGTGGACATCATCCAGTGTCTGTGTGCTGGTTGTGGACATCAGCCAGTGTCTGTGTTTGTTGTTCTCTCCACACTCTTTTCTTTTGTCTCCCCTCTGTCCACTAACCCAAACCGGTTGAGGCAGATGGCCGCCTACCTTGAGCTGCTGGTTCTGCCGGAGGTTTTTTTCTTTCATTAAAGCAACTTTTGCCTCCCCTCTGTTGCCCTTTGCTTGCCCTCAGTGGTTCTGTTGGGTTTGCTCTCTGTATAGGCATGAGGTCTCACCCTTGAATTGTGAAGCACCTAGAAATAATTGTCGATTATGATTGGTGCTATACAAATAAAAGTGAATTGAATTTAACTTGGAACACACAGTATCTGTCTCAGTCTAAATCATTAAATCATTTCAGGAATGTCCAGAAATGTTTAATTCAAAAAGGCCTCACTGCTGCCACCCTGTCCAACTTCTGTGACTGGCACATCCAGTAAGCCTCAATGGATTTACAGGATATGCACATAACGGTCATGTGTCTCCTTCCACCTTGGCACCCACTCCCATCAAATGCTCACAGCAAAACTCCATTGCTTGTCAGAGGAGGAAAAGACGCAGAAAAGAAATGAACAATGCCCGTCCAGGCATAGGGAGGGAGTGGTGGATAACGATAACCCCCTCCTTAGTGCAAGACAATTGGTAGCACTGAAGTCAGGGAACATTACTCAGACAGCTCCTAATTAACAACATGCAATGATATGCTTGCTGATGTGGTGCCATTTGTCTTTTCCAGCGAGCCAACAGCCTAAATTACCACCCAGGTGTTATAGGATGGAGGGATTATGGACTTCGTATTTTAAGTCATATTGCTTTTAAAAGCACAATTAACTAAGAGCACTGCCTTTAATGTATATGATGGGCTTCAAGTCACGGATGCAGGATTTTACACACAGAGCATATAAAACCACCACTATTCCTTTATTCACAACTGCTGTAAGATATGACCGCTGTGCTCGGAAATAACACGCACTTTAACAAACTTTGCACTTCAATTTCCCAGCAACAAATAAGCAGAAGATCACGTAAACTAACTGTACTCAGTGTAGACTGTGAGCTAAAATACTGCGACCGAACTGACACACAAGCCCCGCTACCGAGCCTAGTTTCCTGGTTGTTTCGATTCATTCGGATCGCTGAAATATGTGTTGATAACTTAGCGACGACGCTGTCTGATGTTTGCATAGCTAAGCTAACGTTTAGCCTCCAACCCCCATTCTGATTCTCAACTAACGCTAGCTAGCTATCCATTCCATTCCATTCCACTCCACTCCACTCCACCCAAACCCCCTCCCCCATGACACCCACCATTAAACGCAGGAAAAATGTACTATTCGGTTCCATTTCTTACCTGGGGTAAGCCGGTTTTCACCTCCAATTACAGGAGAAGACATAGAATGCATTGGGCTGTCGACTGGTGGACGGAGGTTGCATCTTTGCTGGGACGGAGTGCCTGGAGTCCCCGGTAGTGGGTTGCACCTTCTCCGCTTGGGAGACTGAGGACTGAGGAGGGCCTCAAACTCCATCGACCGCTTTAACGTAGCTCCACCAGCCATATTAGCTAAACAAAACCGAAAAAACAAGTGAGAGAAAAACGACCCACGGAAACTGGGGTTTAAATGTCGTGCTTTCTGCGTTTGTCGTTCCCCGAATTTCTTGAGCCTTTCTTCCTCTACACAACAACGGATTTTCTTCTGAGTAGTAAGCCAACTGCCGAGCCTGCCTGCTGAATTTTTAAAACGTCACAATGGCAGACTGTACCATGTGCAGCCAGATGGGAGGGGGGGGGTCGTAAATACTCAAAACAAACTGTATCGTATTGTTCTGCCATTTACTGCGCGAATGTGACTCATAATGCATTCTGCGCTTTTGTTATGTTATATTTTTAGATCGTGTTGGGATTTTTTAGTCTCTTTCGTCATTTTTAGATTGCATTTTCCTACGGCATAACCCTGTTGTTGTTGATTGCTTTCAGTTGAACTCAAATTCAAGGTTCACGAGACGTCTGGTGGTGGTGGTGGTGGTAAATCAAGTAGTGAGAAGAGAGATTTTAACTCCATAAAAAAGAATTTTGTTGTTTATCCTTAACCTAGTTTACACACACAAAATACACGTCTATGTGGGTGTGCCATTAATATGTGTTGCCAAAATACACAGGCATAGTTGGATGACTGGTGTTTATAATGACTGGAGCACATGCACATGGACCCCATTTCCACATAGTGTTAAAATGTCACCTTTATGTTATCCAAATGAGGAGAAATGCACAGTAATGTCAAGGCCCGATGTGATCAGATATTGATTGGATCAGCCTGCCCATATTTGACGGTAGTCTAGTTGTAATTGCATTCAAGTCTTGGTGAGTGTAAACCAGACTGAAAACATGTAAACACAATCTGTACAGTGTGATCTCAAGGTCACAGTAATTTGTATAACAAGATTGTTGCCAGCGTGTCATATCATGATGTGTCATCATTTAAATGATCCAGTCTCAATGAGAACATCTAGAACACACTTCAAATATTAGATGTAAATGCAAAGACTTAGAATACTACCTGGTCGATTAATAACTAGTCACATACTCAACCTAGTGTATCATAATGGATGGCAAGTATTTACTTCACTGTTCATTGTTCCTTAAGCTGTGACAAAATGCTTACTGTTTTCCAGTGCCATATGAAGAAAACTACTTATATATTTGTGGAAGCATCTGCAAGGAAACTGTTTAGAAATGAGTCATGCTGTCTGTATCGGATGCAAATAGGTACAGTGGGTGGCAGTGTGTATAACTTGTAATCATGTCGTGTTGTATTACTGGCTCTCTTTTTAAAGCACTGTGTGTAAATGAGGGTACTGTATTCCCATTCATTTATGACTTCTTTTCTTGCACAGATGATTCCAACGATGATCTAGCATGAATTATCTGGCAGCAAGTACAAAACAAGTGACACTGACAAGCCATGCATCCTCTTCCTTCTTTACAACATCAAGTTACAAACCTGGATTGTCCATTAAATAATTTCCTTCTGTACTAAAAAGAGAACTGAAAGAGAGTTTGTGGATTATTTTTAATCAGTCAGTGCATGGGTTGAAACAACTGTTCTGTTAACACACTATGGCCATAAAGCAACAAGTGTTTTAGACATTTGTGATTTTCTTTGCACCCTATATGCGACTGCAAGTTTCAGTGCATGTACGTGCTTCATTGCAGCTGTCAGTTGTGACTATTGGAGAGTGTTCTAGTGTCTGTTGTCATTCTTGTCCTGACATGTGCCCTATTTACCTCGGCACACTGCTTAGATTCATGCGGTGAACACTGCATGAAAGCCTCCCATGCATGCAGCTTTTGTGGCGTCCAGCCATTCATGTGCAGATAGGACAGGCGACCCGCAGTGTCCTCTGTCTCTGCATGCTCTGAGCAACAAACACTGGGAGATATCAGGAACAAATAACTAACAAATCAATTTCTCTACTGTGCCATGAGCAAAACATCAGCATTTCAGCACAAAACAACATAAAGCACTGAGATTAGATGCAGAAGGGTCCAAGGTTAAGTAGGCTCATCAGTTTTTTTAACATTCCAATATCCCATTACATCTTTTGCATATCCTAAATAATTAACTGGAGATGAAATGCATTGTGTCATTAATCCTTACAGTCTTAGTTTAATTGAAAAAATCCTTAATAAACATGTTTAGCTATAACTTGCAGCTATGTACAAGCAGATAAATATTGAAACCATACTATTTAATAAGACAATACATATTTGTTTCAAGGGTATTAGTTTTCATATAACTAATTCCATGTTTTACACACTGAAAATAAATTTAAGGATGAAAAACTAATTCAATTTTCCCATGTAAACACACTGTTTAAAGGAGACGTACTGTGAAAATTCAAGTTTCATGTTCTTTTCCCATTATAAGATCTGGGGGCTCCAATATGATGTTAAGCTATCAAAATTCAGGGTAAAACACATAGTCCCTTTTCAGGTAACTTGTGCTGAAAGAGCCATTTGGATTTCTGGTTATTTGTGATGTCACAAATATACGATGACTGTCTTCAATCAGTTCCCCAGGTTCACCACACCCATCAAAAGCATCCGGCATCCTGGAATAATGTGCAGATGGTATCCATGGGACAGACAGGAAACACCATTTACATTTACAGCAATCTTGACCCTATCTTTCTAAGTCAAAGTGACATCCAGTCTCTGGCCACTTTATTAGGTACATTAGTCAACCCAATTTGCTACTATAAATATTAAATCAGCCAATTACATGCCACCAATTCAGTGCATTTTGGCATGTAGACACAGTCAACAAGACCTGCTGAAGTTTAAACCGAGCATGAGAATGGGGATTTACACGACTTTGAGCATGACATGGTTGTTGGTGCCATATGAGCTGGTCTGAGTATTTCACAAACTGCTGACTGATCTACTGGGATTCTCAGACACAACCATCTCTCGGGTTTACAGAGATTTGTCTGCAAAAAAGAAAATATACAGTGAGCAACAGCTCTCTCATGAAAATACCTTGTTGATGCCAGAGGTCAGAGGAGAATGGTCAGACTGATTCAAGTTGATGGAAAGGCAACAAATGATCACTCATTACAACTGAGTAATGCAGAAGAGTATCTGTGGACATAGAACATGTCAAACCTTGAAGCAGATGGACAACAGCAGCAGGAGACCACACATGGGGATCACACATGTCAGTTAAGAACAGGAAACTAAGCTACAATTCACATGGACTCAGTAAAAGTGGTCAATAGAAGGCTGGAAAATGTTTTGTGAGTCTCAATTTCCACTGTACATTTGGATGTTGCCGTAATGATTGACATAAGCAACATGAAAACATGGATCCCTCCTACCTTGTATTAACTCTTCAGGCTGCTGCTGGTGGCATATTTTGGGGTCTTTATTCATAACTGTGTATTGTTTAAACACCACAGTCTACTGCTGACCATGTCCATCCCTTTATGACCATAATGTAACATCTAATGATTGCTAGGAGATCCAACCAAGTATTAGCAATGCATATCTAATAAAAAAATTAAAAATGTCATCATAAAACAGTTTTTACAAAACATGAAATATTTGAAAAACAGTGGCCACATGTTTGAAAAATATAATGTCAGTGCCCACAGTAGCACCATTTTTTTTGTGTTGTGTTTGAGAGGCATCGATAACACAGTGTTTATGGTGTGCTGTGGTGCACTTACACTTTTGCAATTAGCTTTATGAGTGTCTATGGAAAATTAATCTGTTCTGATTGCACAGCAAATAACATTACTGTAAATAGAGAATCCCTTTAGGAAATAAACTGATATTAAATATGTAACCGTAACCCTAACCCAACACTGAATCACAACCAAGACCAGTGTGTATTGAGACAAAACCAAGATTTTTGAGGAGTGGAAACCAAAACCAACACAATCAAGACCAAATACAAAGCAAGGCCCTAAGGGGAACGTTTTCAAATATTACAGATTGATCAGGTATAAGGGACAAGATGATGCCCATTCTCAGTCAGTATCACAGTGAGGCCTGTGAGGAGGTGAATCAAGAATTGTTGAAAAGCTTTGCAGCTAAAAGAAATGTTTTAAAGATGTACTTCTCAAGTCAGAGTCACAATATTACAAATCAATCCGAAAATGTGGTTTGGCTGAGTACACTCTGTAGAGAACATACTTCTTCTACCAGTGCTCAAAAAATACTAACCTGGAAAAGGTATTAACACATACCTGAATACATTTTATTACATTCTGTGAAATGACATTTGGTAAAGGGTTCAACCCCTGGAAAAACTTTTTCTGGACCCAGGAGCTGGAATCTGACCTGGATCCTCTCGAAACCCGGATCACCATGAAAAATGAAGATGAAGTCACACTCACAGTTTTATCAACATCCCATTATTTTTGGGTTATTGTAGGAACATACAAACAAATAAATGGAGGAAAAAACATAATGTCCTCTGCGTGGTGGGAGTAAAGATTACCAACAACATAACTTTAACCCTTGCATACTGTTTGGGTCCAATTTGACCAGTTTTGACATTTGACAGCAGTTCATACATCCTAAATTACTTTTTTTTTACAGTGAAATTTGGTGACTTTTCCTACGGTGACCCAAAATATACAAAAATAAAAATGCTAGCCAATGTCATACTTGAGCAGGTAGTGTTCCAGGTCAAATTTGGCCCATATGTGTTACATGTGTTTAGATCCATCAGTGTGGATCATATCATGGATAACGGTGGTTGTAGGGAAACATGAACCTGTGAAGCAGAGGCAAACCAGGCGCCTGCTTAGGTACCCAGGCCAACTTTCATTACTGCAGACTTCAGCGCAAAAGATTAATCATTTGTATAGAACAGGGGTCTGCAACCTGCGGCTCCAAGGCCACCTGTGACATTTCAGCCCCTCCCAAAGCCACAGGAGCCACTCCTCTGGCTTTGTCCAAGCACTAAATCAGCAAAAAGAAGAAAAAAAGAACTACATAATGAACAATAAAACTCATAGTATAGGGAATAGTGAAAGCTTTGTCCACGAAACATATTCACAAGTTGAAACTGACTTGCTCTAATGAATGACAGGGTTCCAACAGACCCTAGACTCACCAGTGTGTGTGTTTGTGTGAATGTTGTTCATACTATAAATGAGACCCCAGGCGACAGAAAGTTGTTACTATTTTCAGTTTCAATAAAAATCATAATAGTTATGTTTTCATGTATTGGATAAAAATAGGGCATGAAATTATGTGATAGTAAAGGGCTTCTTGGGGCTTTTTTCTTAAAAGTGTGTGGTATAAAATCTAAAAAATGGACTCATTCCTTTCTCAGAAACAAAAATGGGTTAATCACCCATTTATAAAGCCAAACACCCTAAGGCTTTGTGATCTGGTGGAGCTACAAACAGCAGTAATAATGTACAAAGCAAGAAATAATTTACTACCGGGCCATACCAAAAAAAAAAAAAAGTTCTTTTGAGGTGGGATATAATTTGAGGGAGGGATTTAATTTGAAGACTTCGAAAGTGACAGCAACTATGAAAAGCATGTGCCTAACAGTGGGTGGAGTAAAATTATAGAATAATCTTCAAGATGAACACGAGCAATGTTCAAATATTATCCAGTTCAAGGATAAATTCAAAGAAATGGTATTCAAAAGGAGTCAAAAGGAAGCCAGAAGGAACATAGGTAAACGTCAACATTTGCTGTCTGTACAGTATATGTGTGTAGTATGTACTGTATGAATGTATCCGTATAAATGCAGGGATGTAGGTGTATATTATATATGTGTACATACAGTAAATGTCCCTAAAAGTGTATTCAGTTTTAAAGTAGATAGGTATGGAAATGAGACAGATTAATTCTACTTATAGAAAATGTATTATGTACAATTTCCTTCTGTCTTTTTCAGACATGAACATTTGCAGATGTGTGGTATAGTATGCTTGGAATAAGCTCTTTTTGTATATATTTTTATTTACATATTCAAAATATAAAGAAATCCATCAATCAATAAATGCTCTTGCCATATTTTCAGAAAAAAAAATTCTAAAAAGATATACCCAAAGTACTGTACCTGAAGAATTCCTACACAATGATAAGGTTAAAATGCATGGTCTTGGTGTCCAGGGACACCTGGGGACCTCAGAGGACGTATCCCCGGTGCCAAAAATCCTGTGTTTGTTACTATGCCTGAGTACATTAGAATAAACACCATTATCCTGTTTTATGATGTTTTTACAGTGGGTGATTATTTCTGTTTATTTTTTCAGGCCTTGGACAGACTGATTGGACTTAAAGGGTTTTAAGAGGGTATTCATATGATGTAAATAGATATGTGGGTTGAAATTCAATCTCGATACTTGTTTCAAGGAGATTATTTGATTGCGAACATATTGCTACAAAATAAAAAGTATGTAAGGGTTAATGAAACACAGCCTCTCATAATAGGCTGATGTTTATTCTGCTACTCACTAATCTAACAGGTAATACAGATGTAATTCTTAATGTACAGTAGAGACAGTTCATTACGTAACTATTTAATTAACTTACAACTTTTTTGATCAAAAATAAAAATAAATCTCTGATTTTAGTACCCTGGATGTGATGTGTACCTGGATCTTTTCTCCCTTTTAACAGCAAAACATATATTTTTAGATTCTGGGCCAAACAAGACATTTCATCATCATCTTGGGTTTTTGGGAATCACTTTTTCACCATTTTCACAAAACAATAATCAATTAATCAACACATTAAGTGGTAATGGAATTAATCATTATTTGAGCCCTGTTAAGCTCTTCATCATGTCTGTTTTTATACAATATTTACATGTTAGCATCAACCGCTTCTTAAATATATTTTCTTTTCATCATTAATGTTCATGCGCTGCTCATGTTCAAATGCTCATGTGCTCGTTATTCACTGTTTCTGTCACTGTGGTTAGCTGGGTGCTTCTGGTTCGGTGCGTCTCATCGTCAGTACAGCTGTTGTCTTCTCCAAAGTGTAATTCTGGCGTTAAGTGCTCTGTCGATTTCTTACACTTCCCAATCTTATGAAGGCTCTGTAGCAACTGTAGCAGAGCGACTCTCAGCTCACGACAGCGCAGGGCGTACAGCAGCGGGTTGACTGCAGAATTCACCAGACAGAGAGTGCTGCAGAAGGCAAAGGCCCTCTGTTGGCTGTGGGTGAGGAGCACGGACACATCAGCTATCATGAAGGACAGTGCAGGAAGCCAGCAACCAACAAGTATGAGGAGGATGAGTCCGAAGGTGCGTGCCAGTCGGATGTCCATCCTCATGCGGGCCTGGCCTGTCCCTGCTGCTCCCTGGATGCTGGTCATGGAGGCTTCATGGCGGTGGGCTTTCCATAGGATGAGAGCATAAGCCCCTAGGATAAGTGTCAGTAGGACGAAGATGAAGCTGGTCCAGCAGGCCAGATACCCTGAGTTGATGTAAGGAAAGAGGCGTGAGCAGGGTGGAACAAGCCCTGTTGGACACTTCCAACCCATCAATGGCAAAAAGGAGATGAAGGTGGTGGTACTCCAGAGGACCAGCAGACTCAGCACAGCTCTACGACGAGTCAGCAGCACCTTATAGCTGGATGCCTGGTGTATGCAGAGGTAGCGGTCCAAGGCAGTCAGCAGTAAGCTTCCCACCGAGCTAGTGAAGGCCATTGTAACGCCACCTAGCTTGAAAAGGTAGGCGGTGGGACCATCGCTGCGCCGGAAAAGGTGGAAGTCCAGGAAGCTGGTGGTGAAGAAGCAGCTGGCGAAAACATCAGCTAAGGCCAGGCTGCCGATGAAGAGGAAGGAGGGCCTCTGGCGTAGAGTGGCTGTGGCTGCAATCGCCACCAGAACTAGAGCATTTTCCACGAGAGTGATGGGACCTGCCAAGAAACAGATGGAGCCGATGGCTGTCTTTTCAGCCTCCATCAGGACCATGTAGCACTCCAGATTCTCACAGGATTTGTTTTCTATGGAGAGAAACACACAGTAAATGCCCATTCTCACCACATCGCATACAAATACAACAGATATTTCACTTTCAAATTGAGTTCAGTGTAGATGTCTGTTTTACTTTAAATGTGCAATTCATATGCTGTGCAGGGCATTTGAGAAAACAATGGCTAAGTGGCACAAAAAGTTAGGAGTAGATGGTTGGGGTGGTTATGGTGGTAGAACAAAACTCAACTTCCACCAGGGTATGATCTGTAACCTGTCTGCCTAGCACTATCAACTACATCTGAAGCATGTGTCTCGGGTCGTATTAACTGCTACAGTATATTTGTACAAAGTTGGCTTGGAGTGGTAACTTACAACGATTTTAGATGAAGGAAATGCATTCACTTCGTACCTGGTGATGAGGCATTTTCTTCTGCCATGTCAACTGCTAATAAGCTGATGAGAAAATAAAATACGCTGTAACCAGGGCTGGGTGATCTTCAAGAAAAAGCTAAAATTGCAACTCCTGTCTTTGTACAATTAACTTACTGACTATATATATATATATATATACACACACATACATACAGGAGCAGCACCATCAAATCTATTAAAAGATGCATAAAGTACACACAGTGATTGATGAGGGAAAAGGAGAGGGGTATCAAACTCAATTTAAAAAGATTGAGACAACACAAAAAGAAAAAAATGATGCATAATAAAGCATGCATGAATCGTATTTTTTTTATCATATTAGATTAATAAAGCATTTTTGTGTAAAGGTGATAAGGAAAAACATACATCATGCAGAAAATGTAATTACCTTTTCTTTCTGTCAATATTGAACT
>JAQQAE010001085.1:0-27453 GCA_029823295.1 Pseudamia nigra
GAGAATAGTCTGTAAAAGAGGAAAGAGGACACATTAGGCAGAGAGAAAAAAGCATAGTTATCAAAATAGAGCTCATACGTGAGCAAGATTATGATCACATAGAAAAAAAACCCCACTAATTGCACAATTAGCAGACAGTTACAGTTCCACACATTAACAAAGCAACGTCAGAGAAAATATGCATTATGATCAGTGGCTGCGCTGTGGAATCAGAGTCCAGAATCCTGCCCCAGTGGCCCAGATGTTAATGCCACGGTCACACCACGTGCTTCAGAAAGTTCATCCAGACTCCACACAGGATGTTTTTGAAAACGGGGGGAGGTGATAAGCTGCCAGTCACATGATTGACACTGTTGCCACTAGGGGTGGTACAACCAGTTATTACATTTAGGGCACACATTTTTTTTCCACACAGCATCATGCAAGTTTGGGTAGATTTTTTTTTTTACCTTAAATAAAATCATAATTTAAAAGACTATATTTTGTATTTACCCCAACACATTCCCACATTAGTCACATCCTAAGTTGCCATATACCGACCCTTGGTTGCGTCCTAAGTCATCACATACTGATGCACACAGCACCGGTATGGTCCACGGCTTGCTAGTGGGCGGCACCTGGGGCGGTTACAGAAGCGCATCAAACACTGGGTTCAACTCCTGCCGTGTCCAACACGCACCCAGACCCCCAACAACCACACTGTCCTGCCACTCACAAAGTGGCTTTTAAGCCAGAATACCTCACAAACGGCGGTGACCACGGTGATGCTCCCCCCGTTTGTCATGTTACAATGTGTGGAACAGTACGTTCTAAGACATGACACACTGCTGACACTGATCGAGCCTGAGACCAGAACCATGGGCTCAGAGAACAGCTGACAGCAGAGTGACGCCTTTTTCTTACCTCCTCCGATAACTCTCCAAACACAGACAAGACGTCCAGCAGCAGACTCGCTGTGTAGAAAGACTTGATCATGTTCCTGGAAAAAAGAGGAGGAAGAAGAGGACAGAAAGGTCAGTGAGGGAGGAGAAGGATTAGAAAATAATAAGTAAACAGAGAGAGAGAGGGAGGGAGGAAAAAAAGAAATTATGAGTTACTCAGTTCAGAGTTTCATTGAAGTATGGTTCGTATTACAAAAACAATATTTATTCTGCACAGTTGAAATCACAGCTGAAGACATCAGCAGGGTGTGTTTACACGTCCCACATGTAGGGCCTCATGTGGGCCTGGAGCCGCAGGTTGCGGACCCCTGAGCTACGCTGTATGGTTTAGAGAAGAAGAGACAGGAGGCAGAGCTGAAGATGCTGAGATTCTATTTGGGAGTGATGAGGATGGATGGAGATGATCTGGACATGTGCTACAGTGGAGTGGAGGACGTATTGGTAGGAGGAGGACGGGCAGGAGGCACGGAGGAGGACCAAAGAGATGTGTGGATGTGTGGAACGAGGACAGGGTCAGACGAGAGGAACAGGAAGCCCAGCATTTCAAAACCTCCTGAACAGGTGTTTCACCTGGTCACCTCAGCTGCAGAGCCCTACAACGGAGAAGCAGGCCCAACAACACCTGCACGCCAACGCTTTCTGTGACATTTACAATCCGCTGAGTCTTTTACCTTATTGTCACCTTCACCAAATTTGATGTAATTTAACATTTTGTGCCTTTAATGCTGATTCCACCTTGAAACTGTGACACAGCGGATACAGGTGGACCTCAGCAGGTGTGGACGACATCTGAACCACGGCGAGTGCAGTACACAACAAAAACGCATGCTGCTCACTGCAGTTTGCTCATAGATTTTTATGTGTGTACATTTATCTAGGTCAGGGGTCGCAACCTTTGCGAGCAAAAGAGCCATTTTACTGCCTCTGACACCAAATATAATTTGACTGGAGCCGTAAAGCACAATTTATCTTTAAATGATATCACAGTTTATTATTTTATGGAGATATACTAGTTGTACCACTAGATGACAATAGTGTCATTTCTTTTGTATATGGATGTTAGTCATGCCTTTTGCCCCTCTCGTCGCGTCCGGCGAGGGGAGCGACTTGTATTTTGAATAAATTCGACTACAGGGTGTTAGACACACCGACGGCCACTAGAGGAGACGAGCTGCGAGCTCCACCTTCTGCGGCGCCTTCCCTGAACAGATGCGACGTATTCTGCAGAGAATAATACACGTTTTTTTCTTCTTAGTTATGCATTTTTTGGCTCATGCGACTAACATACCGGAGCGACATATCACCCGGAAAATACGGTATATCCGCAAATAAACACAACACAAAATCCATAAAAGGCACGAGAATATGGGTAACGGATCAGAGACGTTTGTTTACATACATACATATTAGAAATATAATCCACGCCGCACTTCTAACATTAGAAAAATAAAGATAACATTATGTTGCAGCTCCGCATATATTCTGGTGAGAGATTTTAAAAAATCGTTTTACTTTGCAACACATTAAACACTGAAATGGAGACTTTCCACCATTTGTAGAAATGAATAAAATAATAACTAGCAAACAATGTGCAGTCTGACTTTTAAAGAAGAAACAACGACTAGACCAGTTTTTATTTATTTGTGACAAGTCAATTTTCAATATTTCAGAACTTGTTAAAATATTTTCTCCCAGCTCTTTAATGACATTTCTGTTTCTGGACACAGTTCCTTTATATCGAGGCCGTAAGACATGACTTTAATCTTCACACTCGCATGTTGATCCAAACACACAAAACTCCAAACGCACACTTGGCAGTGTAAACACTCCGCGTGCGTTTCCATGGAGACTCGGGTTCAACACGTTCAGGTGATGTGACCAGTCGATATGTTCCGGTTCGGGATGGGTGAGGATCGCTGAGGCCTTCGGTTTCCACGAAGGTTTTCACATGTTCCAGACACCGGACTTTGTTCTGCAGCAGAAGAACCGAACCTGCTCCGTCTAATAGTGAACAGAACCGTCTGTGGGGGGGGGGGGCCTGAATACTGAAGACTGATGGGTAATGGTAAAGTGTGACTTGGAAGTGGTCTGATTGCTCATGCAGATTACTATGTATTTACAGGAGCTGTTGAGAGCAGCCTGAGATAAGAAAATGTACTGCATTTTTGTAAGACTCAGTTATTTTGTTCATTTATTCCTTTTTTCTGTTATTTTCTTCATTGTTCATTCGGGGATTATAGTATTGCTCATTTTGTTAATTATTGCTTATTTTGTTTCTTATTTTTCCATTTTTGTTTGTTTCACTCGATTATTTATTTTATTCTTTTTTCAATTTTTTTATTTTTTGGCTCATTTTTTTTATTTTGTGGATTGCATTTGATCCTCTTTGGTCCTATTTGATTTTTCTTTTTAAGTTTTGTTTATTTTCTTGACCATTTTGCTCATTTTCAGATTTATTTTATTATTTTTGTGCAATTCTTATCATTTTGTTGCTTACGTCTTTCATTTCTTCATCTTTAATCGTTTTTGATCTTTTTGTTTTATTTTTGTTAATTTTCTTGATTATTTAGCTAATTTCTTTCATTTTGTGGATTGTTTTGTTCTATTTGGCCATTGTTGGATTTATTTGATCTTTTTATGTGCTGTTCTTTTAATTTTGTTGCATATTTCCTTATTTTGTGTGTTTTGTTTCTTCATCTTTAGTCCTTTGGAGTCTTTTGGTTTCTTGTTTCGTTCATTTTTGTTCATGAATGTATGCACAGAAGGCACCAACACTCAAAATTTCCAGGAGGATCCAGAAACAGACGACTGAAAACGCACTGCATGTTTAAAAGAAACCAGACCCTTGCTTATAGATATAAATATCTTTAATTGGTTCACCGCTGTATTTCCGTACTGTCATATTCATCCAACTATATTTAATGTTTCAAGTGTGTCAGAGTACAAGTTCACAAACATTTCTTTGTATTTTCATACAATATTCTCTGTGTTTATGGTTAGTTAAGCTTCCTTGATAATTATGTCCAGTGATCACATTCCTGCGGCTGACAGCATGTTGAACAAATTACATTATAAGCAGCATAAACGTTTGTTGCCTCTGGGGTAAAGTCACAATATCTCACATGATGTCTGCTGTGGTCTGCTCGTTCGGTGAGAACAGCACTGCTTCCCACTCTCACTGCTGTAGCTGTTTATGTTCAGAGTTATAATTTTAGGTGATTGTTTCCAGACACTAATGTCTCTGAACTGATCTCACGCATATTACACTTGGAAATGAGTTTCTGTTTAAATGGCACTAGATGATCCCACGATTTTGTAAAAACTTCAGATTAAGATATAAGTTGCTTTGGTTTGTGCACTGTCCTGGTGACAGAACACGTGTGGAATTATGTAGCAAACGAAAAAGTTCTTAAAGACCCAGAACACTTTTTTAAATTTTGTATTGTACAAAGTATACACATTTGATGACAGCTTTGCAGTCTCTCATCAGATTCATGAGGTTGTCACCTAAAATGGATTTCAAATCGCAGAGTGCCTTGTTGAAGAGTTAGTTTGCGCAATTTGTTGCCTTCTTAATGTGCTTTAGACCATCAGCTGTCTTGTGCAGAGGAAGGGTGAGTACAGGGTCAGTAGCACTGTTAGTGCCACTACAACCACTGTACAAATCTGATGACCGACATTTCGTTTTTTGAGTTTGGAGACTTGGGTTCACAATAACAGCTGTTTGGTAAAAACCCCCAGAATACAGTCAGGTTTCACTCCTTAAAGATCCTTAAAGGCTGAAAAATTCTAAATTGTGTAACAGTTGTTCAATAATTATTTCCAAGTGTGTTGTGTATTATTAACTAGATCCAGCAGGAAAACGGAAAAGACAGATGAAGAAAATGGATTGAGCAATCTCACTGACAATAAGCTAGAGACCAAGGGAGCAGTGATCATATAAGATGAAAAGAGCAGCTTAAATATTAAAGAAATATGCTGGATTGATTACTTGACTGATGGTTATGTTATTTTCTGACACTTTGTTTAATTTTGACTTTAATTTTTTTCCTGTTGTGTCTTTTAGGTCCAGTTGTCCAACGTCAGAATGGACCGTCCTCAGAGGAAAGCGAGGCACAGAGGAGGTACGATGTCTTACAGACCCAGTACTGATCTATTTGTGTCGAGTAACACAATAAGAGTCATCAGTAGAGCTAGATGATGCACATAGAAATGATCTCAGAAAAAAATTATGAAGTAAATTTCAAAGATTTACTTAATAACCTTGAGCTTTTTCATTGAAGGTCACAGCATATTTGGAATCATAGTCAAAAACCCAGCAGTATATGACATTTTCAACCTACATAGCTAGAAAGGCATGTAGGTCAAAGTTCAATCATTTCAGAACCCACCAATCTTCAAGGTCAAAGCCAAGGTCATTTGATAAGGGAGGTGTCCTGGAGTCTAATCTATCACATTAAAATTTTTGTGCCTGTAGCTAAGGCAGTTTTGGTACCGTCGGCCAAAATAGGTTTTTATTATTTATTAATGCACTGACTTAATCAATATGTAAATTAGGCGGTGGTTGCCATAGTAACCCTTCCCCCTATCCTGCCTACTCATGTACCAAGTTTGGTTAGTTTGGGTCCAGGGACTTTGCTGAATCAGTGCCAAATGTTCAGACGGACACACCTACATATTGTACGTCTAGAGTAAAATCTACTTCATGATCCCCAAAAAAGCCAAACCCGAGGTAGCAATAAAAGTAAAAACATTGTGAATACAAACTGCTTATTTTCAGAGCAGTGACATTTTTGCCATTTGTAGGATGATGGAGCAGCACCAGATGCAGCAGGCGCACAAGGAGAGGGAGCGACGGACGTCGGGATCAGGTGAGGCCTGAGCAAACGCACACACCCTGCTATACACACACACACACACACAAATAAATCCTGCAATACTCATGCTCCTAGCTACACAATCATTAAAGGTGTCAATAAAAACCACACAGCACACAGGTGTCAGTGCCAGGAGCAGATGTATGTTTGCTCTGCTTTGTTTTTTTGGGTGACAGGAGTCGTCAGTGAATACCACAGATTCCAACCCTGATATTAGCGTCGATCAGGCTCTCCCCGTATGGTTTGTGTTAGTAGCGTCAGTCTCTGCTCCCCAGTCTGTGTGTCGTTATACTTTGTACCCATGCGCTAGTGTTGTAGTCGAGACCATTCACACCGAGTCCTGACCATGACCGACACGAGACCAAGACTTTAAAAAAAACATACAAAACAGCATTTTTATTTTGTAATAGCTAAGAACATTTGACAATAGAGCAAGTGGCTTAACCTGATATTTAAAGGTCCCATGTTGTGTAAAAAAAAAATTTGCTGCCTTCCTGATTCCTTACTTTTATATTTGTCACACTCGTCACACGTTTTTCAGATCGTCAAACGAATTTTGATATTAGATAAAGATGACGAGAGTAAACACAAAATACAATTTTTAAATGATGACATTGAAAAAGGGAAAAACCTATCCAAACCTGTCTGATCCTATGGGAAAAAGTATTTGCCCCCTAAACCTTGGTAGCAGCAAATCCTTTGGTGTGGAGGAATGTTGGCCTGTTTTTGCAGAATTGTTTTACTTCAGCATTTGAGGGTTTTTGAGTATGAATGTGCCTGTTGAAGGTCATGCCACAGTATCTCAAACAGATTTAAATCCAAACTTTGACTACCTTCATTTTGTGTATTTTAGGCCATTCATATTTGGACTTGCTGCTATTTTGCAGGTCAATCAATTGCAGCAAGTCGCAATTGATTGCAGCTCCAGAACATCACACTACCTCCTCCATGTTTAACTGATGGTCTGATGTTCTTTTTTATGACATGCTGTGTTAGTTTTACTCTAGATCTAATGGGATGCACAAAAGTCTTGGGATCATCAAGATGTTTCTTTGTCGAATGTGAGATGAGCCTTTGTGTTCTTTTTGGTCAGCGGTTGGAATTCACCCATGGATGCTACTTTTTACCCACTCGCTTTCTTGTTGTTGAATCATGAACGCTGACCTTAACTGAGGTAAGTCAGGTCTGCAGTTTTTTGCACGTTGTGAGTTCTTTTGTGACCTTCTGGATGAGTTATCGATGTGTTCTTGGAGAAATTTTGGTAGGCCAGCTACTCCTGAGAAGGGAATCTGTGAATAATGGCTCTCACTGTGGTTCACTGGCATTCCAAAGCATCAGAAATGGCCTGAAACCGTTTCAGACTGATGGATGTAAGTGACTTTATTTCTCATCTGTTGTTCAGTTTCTTTAAATCACAGAATGACGTGTTGACTTTTGAGGTCTTTTATTGTATTTCACTTGTCAGACAGGTTCTGTTTAAGATGTTTGTAGATTCAACAGGTCTGGGAGTAATCAGACCTGGGTGTGACTAGTGACATGAACTCAGCTTTCTGAAAAAAAATGTTTAATCACAGTTACTTTACCAAGGGGGGGAGGGAAGGAGGTTACTTTTCACATATAGCCAGGTTTGGATAGTTTTTTCCCATAATATTTTAAATCATCATTTCAACACCTGTGGGAACTTCTTCAAGATTGTTGGATTTTTATTTTTTTTTTTAATTTAACCTTTATTTATGCAGATAGTCCCATTGAAACGTGCAGTCTCACTTACAAGAGAGACTGGTTTTGGACAGACATAGACACCATTTAGTTACATACGATATGTGAGGTTGATTGAGAGAATAGCAAGAGTGTGCAAAGCTGTCATCAAAGCAAAAGAACAATACAATAAAACAATAAAAATAAAGGAAAAGCACAAAGAAGGTGTGTCTGCACTTTTGACTGGTAGCGTAAAGCAGACCCTACAGCTGTGGTGCTGACATAAAATCCTGACCATGACTACTGTGGAGTACTACAACACTACACGCACACTTGTAAATGTTCAAGTCTGCCCCTTAAATGCACTCACAGACTTAAACATGTCCCCTTGTCCCTGTCAGTGGTGATATCAGTGCCCCCCCCCCTCGTCCCTGCAACATGCTCTACTGCCGTCTGTTCTTCCAGCTACTGTTGGGGGGAAATGCCATATGCTTTCTGACCATGGCTCAGTCATGTTGCATTCTGCTGCTTGTTTTTATGATATTTTAATAGAGCTGGGCGATACGGTTAAAATTGTTCTTGTTTTATTCAAGTGTTAAGACCGAGTGAAAGCTGAAGAAACCAGACGGTTGTTCGTGGTTTTGTATTATTTGTAAAAGACACTAAATTGCAAACGCAGCGTGAAGGATGTGAAACGATATAAAACGCGTATAGGGAGAAAATAGCGTAAAATTTACAAAAAGATATAGAAGGTGCAAAAAGAAGAAGATTTTTAGAAAAAGGCGGAAACAGATGGAAACAGGAAGAAAGATGCAAAATGAGGAAAATGACATCAGACACGAAGACAATGAAGTAAAATACACAAAAATAGAAATCGTGTAATACACGCAAAAAATAGGAGAGACGTTTTGTCTCTGTTTTTGTCACCTTTAATTTTGTTCATTTGATTTCCTGAGAATTAATGTCAATGGCTTTAAATTGTAGTAAAACAAACAAAATCTTATTATTATAATCAGTGGTGGATAGAGTAAACAAACGGTATAATTCTAGTGACTCAAGTAGAAATGAAGGACTCACAAAATAATTTAAAAATAAGTATTTCACAATATCTCAAAAAATACTCAAGTGGTGAGTAACTTACAGTGTGATATATTGCCTTCAAACTGGTATTTTGGTCTTTTATGCTTATTTTCATGATTATTGTGATCATTTTGTTTATTTTGTTGGTTATTTTGTAAATTTTTTTACTAATGTTTTTGCTCAATACGTATGTTCAGTTTTACTCCCTTTGTTGCTGATTTTGTTTGCTCATTTTTCGTTAACTCCCTAGACTATTTTGATCATTTTTTTAAATTTACTTGACTAACTTCTTAATTTTTGCTTAATTTTCTGATAATTTTATCATTAACTTGACTATTTTCTTCAGCTTTGCAATTTTCTTGATTATTTTGTTTGTTTGCTCATTTTATTCATATTTTAATTCATTTTGGTGGTTGTTTTATTCCATTTTGCAAATTTTGTTGCTTTGTTTGCTCATTTTGTTGATTTACTCAGTCATTTCTGTTCATTTTTGAACATTTATTTTTATTTTCAGTAGACCATGTCCATTGAGGTGCAGCTAAATGATATGGAGTAGAAAATATTCCACAAAACAACCAAGCTTATTTAAAAAAAAAAAAAACTACTCAAGTAGATATAAAGGAGTCAATGTACTACCCACCTCTGATTATAATGATTAAATTCACCTGAATGTACAAGTAGAAATAAATAAACACTGAAGTAAAAGAAAAATATTTCTCATAATAAATCATTGTCATTAAATATCATGATATTAAACATTAAATATTTAGTTTTGCGATTCAGATCATTCTCGACGTATCACCCAGCTCTATAGTTTGACTCTTTATTTGCTGTTAGCTTCTGTTTTTGATTGCTCCTGATTTTTTCATCTTTACTTGCTTGGTTGCTCAGTTGTTTGCTTTTCATTCTTCTCACGTTTTTCTCTTTTCTGTTTTCCTTTGTTTGTTGCCCTCCTTCGTCTGCATCTCCTCTTCTGTCTCTTTCTCTCCTGTCTCTCTCTCTCCCTTTTTGCCCGTCACAGTCGTTTCCACCCTCCAATATAAAGTCTCCACCCCTCCCATCCACCCAGACACTCCTCCCGAGTACAGACAGTTCAGAGCTAGCACACTGCCACCTTCCTACGTCCGCGTGGCCTCCTCTTCTTCTCCCCCCTCTTCCTCTCCTGCTCAGGAGAAAGAGGGAGTAGGAGCTGGAGCTAAGGCCCAGCTCTCCTCGCAGCTCTCTACCTCGCTCGCCTCAGCCTTTTCCCCCGTCCAGGCAGGAGTGACCACCCAGGGCCGACAGGTCCGCCAGATCCCCCTCTCTCCTCCCACAGCAGTCCGCCACCTCCTCCTTCAGCAACAGCAGCAGCAACAAGAAATCGTGCTCCCGCCGAAACATGGCACCTGGTCTGCCTCTCATATGCAGCAAATGTACGCCCAGTTGCCCTCATCCTCCTCCCCTCCAGTTATGATGGCCATGCCCGTGAAGCAGGCCATGCCCCCGCAGCCTGTCCTCCCTGTGGCCCACCCACTCCCACCTGTGAGGATGAAGCCCCCGCCGCTTGACTCGAGCGCTGCGGCCGGCGCTCCTCAACAGTACCCCCAGCACCACCAGCCCCTCCCTCAGTCTAATGGCCAGCCAGATGACCCCTCCTCCCCCTACGCTCCCCATTCTCAGTATTTTACCCCTCAGTACTGCGAGGCAGCCCCCCTGCCCCCTCTGATAGGTCAGCAAGCTCCAGGCCCCGCCCCCAGCCAGCCCCAGTACCCATCCACCTTCCACCCTCAGCAGCAGCAGCATCCGCAACAACAGCAACAACAGCAGCAGCAGGTGTACCACCAGCAGGCCCCGACCCCCACTACCACCATCACTTCCTCCTCCTCCTCATCCTCACCCCCCTCTTACACTGCCATGTCTGACGGGGGTTCGCCCAAGGAGACCCCCTCCCCAGTCCCCCAGCAGGCCTCCATGGCCAGCAGCAGTAAGTATGTGGAGGAGACAGGAGGAGGGAGCTTTCAGCAGAGTTACATGTTGACTGTGTGTTTTTGTTTACAATAAATGTGGATATGTGAGTCAGCAGGGTAGTTAAACTTACCAAAAAACAGAAATAGTAGTCACATACCAGCAATATAGACAAATACCAAAGCACTGATTTCATTAACTGGAAGAAAAAGAAGGGATTGTTTTCAAAAACAGAAGCTGAATGAAGTAGGAGATTGCACCAGCTTCATTTTTCCCATCACATCAACACAACTTACTCTGTAATTTTAAAAAAACAGCCACGAATGAAGGTGACACTAACAGACCAGGTCCATTTGCACTTGGTAGAGCACAAACTTACCTGCCAGCACTCGCAACCAGTGAACTGACAATATGAGCCACATCGCCACCAAAATAAGAGTCTAAACTGAAAACACAGTACATTTTATTAAAGCCAGCGATTTAGTTTCTGTTATGGATACAACCTCCTAAAAATATATCTGAGTGCATGATACAGAATAAGACTCTGATTCTCTCCTAAACTTAATCCCTTTTAACATGGCCAAAGCCACCCTGTGGTTTATCTTAGTTATCTTGATAACATGAACAAACAAATAAATGAAATCATAACAAACCTCAACCAGGCTGAAGGTGCAGTTACTCGAACGGACATCGGAGGTAGCTGTTTAGTTATTTGCGTTAATTCAAACAAAATAAACAAAAACCAACAGTAAACGTCATGGTCCCATACAGGTCATTCCATCGCATTTCAACAAATGCCCCATGAGAATTTTACCAATTGTGCCTTATTTTTTCAATAGGCAAAGTATAAAATGTGAATGTGCATTGAGACGAGAGGTAAATGATGGTGTATGTGTCTATTTTGGGTGGCCTTAATTTTTTGTCTAGTTTCAAATGTCAATATCTGAAGAACTACATGGCCTAGTGAACTGAAATCTTGCATCATGATAAACCCTTATCTACTATGTGAGAATATATTAAAATGTTTGTTACCTTTAAATCCCAAGTATGCGGCTAATTTGCACTACTTGCAAATGGAAAATTGGCCCCATATTTGTAATGGAAAACAAAAATTAAGAAGTCACATGAAGAAAGATTGTTCTGTATCCCATGAAAGAAGAGTCTTTCTACTTCAAATTAAATAAAATAAACATACAATCCCACATGGAGTTAGGGTGGAATGAAAATCTGGCCTGAAGCAATTTTTTGGGATTTAAGGAGAATGTTTCCCAAAAACCACTGCATATATGTGTCTAATATTTTGTGTTTTGTGTAGCCCATCAAGGCATCACAACACTATTAACGGTTAAAAGCCTGGTGTAAATACAGCCTAGACATGGTCAACCATGTGACCTGAATGTTATTTTTTTCCATTTTTGAAGGGCTGGGATGCCTACCAGTTTTGATAAATAACAAATCTTTTCGTCCTGGCTCCTCGTTGTCATGAATGTCATCGCTGTCAGCAAAGGTTTCATAAAGCTTTTTAGCTTTTGTGCAGATGATGTTGGTATCCAGTGTAATGTTCTTTTTCCTGCAGCCACTGATCCACGTGTTGCGGACAGTTACAACCCTTTTCGCATCCTTGTGAAAACTTATTGCTGCTGTCGTCCTGATGTTATTTTCCTCATTCTTTTTGTAACGAACCAAAGATTCATTTATTCCGTAATGGCGCCCTACAACCGTGTAACTTCTACCTTCCTTCAGCATGTCCAGAAATTCAACTTTTTGTGCGATGGTTAGCATCTTCCTTTGCCTTTTGGCTGTGACTGCAGGTGCCTTAGTTGGTGCAGAACACTTTGTCGACTTGCAGCATGGAGGAGATTGATTGACAATGGCCTTCGCCAATCAGGACGCAGAACACAATGTGCGTTCATACGCTGTAAAAAAATTTTAAAAATGAAAATTGCACTAAAAAAATCTGCGCGGCCGCGAAAGGTGAACTGCGATATAGCGAGGGACCACTGTGTTCTCAAACAGCAGTTAATAGTTTATCATGATGCAAAGTTTCAGATCACTAGGCCATGTAGATGTTGAGATATTGACATTTGTAATGAGAAAAAAAATTTAGGGCAGCCAAAATCAATTCATATCCAACTCATTTCATTGGCCATATCTCGAAAAATCCTTATGCGAATGCAGTTAAATTTTATATTTCACTTATTGGATAAAGAAGACATCACTGGTAAAATACGCAGAATATTTTGAGACTGATGTGCATGGGATTTCCTGAAAGTTTGAAATGGCATGAACTAACCTGCACTAAATCTGTCTTGTTTGGATATGCGATTTCTATAGACACTGTAATATAACAAGCTGTGAAAATATCATCTCGCTTGTACCGCCAGTACAAGCAAGATGATATTGAGAAATCCTCACACAAACGTGCAACAGAAAAAACATGCCGTTTTAGGGTTCAGTGATATGTGATGTCACATGTCAAACAGAGTCACGGTAAAACTAATATTCATTAGTCACGCCTCCATCAGCCAGTAGAATTCTACATTTGGAAATTTAGAATTGACATTTTTATGTTGCAAACAATTATATTAAAGCTAAAACAAGAGACGGGCCACATGAGCAGAAAATTATCCATGAAAAACCCATTAATCTTTGTTTACTCCGGCCTTGTGTCAATCTGTCAGTTACAAAGAAAAGCAAGGAAAAATCAAATGAACAGGCTTTATTTTCTCAACACCTTAACATGCATTTTATAGACACATATTTTGTTCAGATATAAATTTACATGTTAAGATATGGAACCTAGCATAAAGTTTGCAGTGCAAATCAAACCATCTATCACTGGTAGGAAAGTTAAACCTCCTTGGTGGAGATTTAAAAAAGCACAAAAACTGAATAAAAATTCAATGAGTGGTGCAACACAATTAACAACCTACAATGGCAGGTGAAACCAGCTTAACTTTCATTACTGCACCACTGCTGATGTTATATAACCTCCTCCTTAATTAACCAGTCGAGGAAGAACAAGACTAGTTAGACTTTTTTTAAACAGTAACAGTGGTTTTGGAGAGCATACAGTATGAGATGTTATGAGATCTTACCTTACTTTTTCTGTAAGTTAGTGTTTTCAAAATCTAAACTAATCAAACAGAACTAAAACTAGTTACGTAAAAAACAAAATTTGAAAACTAATCCCATCTCTGCAGGTTAGATATGCAGGGCAGGGTATTTTGACTTTCATTGTTGTGTCATCACTCGGTTCACGAGAATGCAAAAATGAAAATGTGTCAAGTGAACATGAGCCTGCAAAACCTGTTACATAGCTGTTTTAGAGTGCACATGTAGAAGTGCAAACATCATCTGATAGATTGAGGACAAAGCAATAGGAGAATGATCCCAAACCGACGTGTGATAAGCCTTTAAGTAGCTGGAAACCAACACAGCTTCACATGTAATTCAATTAAAACCGAAAACCACAGAAAATCCCCACGTAGCTGCAAGAAGATATCATGCATCCTCAAAATTACCTCATGATAATTTATTTTAATGCTGTTTGCACAATGATTTTCAGTCTAAAATTGGACATATATTTTTTTAAAAAGGCTCCAGTATCTCAGTTTCAATACACAAACTGAGACTTCATGACGTTGTGTTACTGTCCCAACCTCAATGCACTCAGCTCTCTAGTTGTAACTGCGTGCTTCTATAATATAGTATGCACAGTAGATACCCATAAGTCATTTCAAATATTTGACTTGAACTCAGACACCTAACATACAATCAAGGAGTTTCATGTCCTATTTAATCAGTGTGCAGAAGGACACAGAATTGGAATAAATGAAGAGTGCAAACAACAATGCACATTCACAACAAATATTCTTATGGAGAGCCTAAGTACCACCACATTCAGTTTTGATCCATTGGACATGACTTCAGAAAAAAATCTGCATTACAGTCAATGGCGAGTGGCAGAAAATTTTCTGGTCCTGACTCATTTATGGCACCATGATGTTTGTCAATGTTAAAAGAATATCAAAGACAAACTGTTATTATATTTTAAACCTAACACACCCTCTGTGATGTCACCCATTTGTTTCTGAAGAGCCGTTTGGAGCCTCTGGGCACTGCCATCCTGGCACCTCTGTCTATCGCTGTGATACAAAACTGAACTGGAGCTGAGGTGATGTAAATGAAATGGTGAAGATGTCTGGCTTGGACACACCTGTCAATCAAAGCACCCATGCTCTTAATTATGTACAAATATCGATGTTTGGATCAGCTAAACAGACAAGTGGATTAAAAAGTGCCCCCCATTCAGTCGTCACACGGGGAAATAAATTATAGAGAACAAAACTGTTGCTTGTACCAGGATGTAAACCCTAAATTTGGACATGTTTGGAGCCAGTCCCCAGTGAACATTGAAGATACTGTAGTTTGTGACACCTCAACATTTAACTCAGGGCTTAGCCACGAAGGTAGCTGCTTAATGAATCCATAATTACAGAGACTATGAACAGGAAGTTACATACAGTACGTGATGACATCACAACTTCATTTCCACAATCTGTTCAAAGCTGCTGAAGAGTCACTACAGCTGACCATGAGCAGACCTACAATGATTTTCACCTCAGTCATTATTTTAGTCTTGAAGAACAGAATTAAATTTACAGAGGTAGCGGCCATTTTGGTTTTGTGACATACAGTACATATATCACGTGAGATGGAAATGAAGTACCCCGAGTGTAGTCACAGAAAACTGAAGTTTTGTTCCTTTTCAGTCAATCGAGGACCTGTGAAATTGTTTTTACATTGACAAACATCATATGTATAAATAATGGTCTATTTCAAATGGGATCAAATAATTATACATCCTGTGCCATTGACTTTAACGAAACAAGGGGAGAATGAATTGGACAGGACTTAGGTGCACTGCAGAAAACATTTATTTTCCTTGATTGTTAAACTACTAGGAATACAAATCAAACCAGTAGATGGATCCTTTAGATGTTTGTTTTGTATCAGTGTGCAGTTATTATCTGTTGTTTAATTAGAACAAACATGCCCCCCACCCCTTCGTGAATACCTTTAGCATGCTATACATTCCCAGTCTTGCAGTCACAGGGTGTTTTACATGGAGTGTGTAGCTTCATTCCTAAGTGTGAGTTCAGTCCACCGCCCCAGGGTAAACAGGTGAGTGATTGGGTTCAGATATTAACCAGCATTTCATTCCTCCTCCCCTAGGCCCCCCTGTCTCTGCAGGTCACCCGTCCATGCTCTCTGTGGCACCCCCTCCGGCTGCAGCTCCAGCTCCGATGGCAGGTCCTCCAGCCCCTCCTCCACCGCCAGGTCCGCCCCCTCCTATGGCAGTGCCCCCGCCTATGCCCCCGCCACTACCCACTGGAGGAGGGCCACCTGGAGGGCCGCCTGGAGTTCAGCACCAGCCCTCGGGACTGGCTGCAGCGCTGGCCGGAGCCAAACTACGTAAAGTACACAGGGTGAGCTGTCCTCGAGGTGTAGTTATAACCATGATTCAAACAAAAGCTCATTGTTACAGTTAAAGAGGGTCAATAAGTTGATCATTAGTGTAATAGTGATATATTGTGATATTTAATGAGTAGCGGAGACACCCATTGTTGCCATGCATAGGGATGGTAAGACTGTTGTTGTCATGGATACAGATTTGTTTAAAGTGCCCATGATGTGCGTTTCCATTTCTTCTGACTCTTCTACCATGTTGCAAAGGAGGATTGTCACCTTAAACATACCAGAAAGCACAGAACACAAAGTCTACCTATCTCCTGGAAACGTTTCAGAAGTCTCGCAAACGCTTGGTTGCGACACATTTTTTTCACCTCGGCTCACCATGACGGTATAATCAGCCAGACTTCCCTACGTGGTCACTGTAGTAGTGGCTAAAGGCTAGGAGAGCGTAAGCCTTTAGGAGAACGTAAACAGCCATAACAGTTACAACAGCAAAGTCGGCAGGTGATGGTCAAATGTGAAGGTGATTGGAGCAGTGTCTGTCATGAGCTTGGCTCTGTGAGCACCAGTCGTGATTAACATGCATGTACAGTCCACCTCCTTTGTCCTCCTTGACCAGAGTCACGGTTGCAATGAATCTGATGGATGGTGCGTCCTCTTGGCTGCGTGGTTTCGGGGATACCAATGTATGATCATCACACAGCATTTACATACAAGGTTGTCCGTTCGGTGTGTCCTTCAGGATGAGAGCAGTCCGCCTGGTGGTAAAAGTGACTCAAACCGGTCGAGTGGAGGCAGCGGTGGTGGCGGGGAAGGACTGATGCAGGAGATGAATGCCTTACTAGCTCGCAGGTAAAACAACTACACAAACACACACACACCCTTCACCTTTCCCCTAAAACCTTCAAACAAAGGAACATAGAAGTCTGCCTGTTCTGTTACTCATTTCATAACCTACCACACTAGCATTTTCACTCATAATCTTTACTGTGAAGTAATTACCTGTGTGTATCTTACTGTTTGCTTATGCCGTTGTTTCTCAAAGGAGGAAAGCCTCAGAGAAACCTGATGAAGTAAGCCGTTTGTGTTAATATTTGTCTTTTGTAATAGTTATTTACAAATGAACCTTGGAAGCTCATTGACTGTTGAATGTCTCGTTAATCTCTCTCCTTCCTGTAGGACGAATCCAGTGGTCGGGGGCAGAACTCAACAGGTACTGCTCAGATTATCCAAAGGGAAATCAACTACATTTATGATATAAAACTAGTTTTGGGCAATAAAACAATAAGGCTAAGTAGAAAATTTATAATCTCTGAAGATATTGTGTGATTGCTGACAGCTCCTATTTGGTCTAGATTGAGGTTAGACATGAATCGGACCTAGCAACATCTGATTTCATCAGTCAGTCATGTTTAGTTTCAGAAAAAATGCTGTGTCGGATTTGTAGTCATTCCAAAATGTGGGCAAAATCTGAGGCAGCAGTAAGTGACTGGGCTTTGGCTTTAGTGTTTTGACTGAATCTGAACAGAATTGTGAGCGAAGTATTCAAGATGAACAAGATAATCAGGAACATGAACAAAATAATAAAGGAATTTGACAAAACATACACAATCTAATGAAGGAAATTAACAAAATAATAGGCAAAACAAATTATACATCTAGGAAAATGAACAAAAAACCCAAAATAAACAAAAAAATGAATATCACTAAGAAAATTAAGTAAATGAGAAAGGAAGTAATGCAAAGTCAACAAAAAGATCACAAATAATAATCAATATAAACTGACCAAAATGAATAAATGTGTAACAACTTAATGAAGAGAATGAAAAAAATAACCAAAATAAGAAGCAAAATGATCAACCATGAACACAAAATTATCTAATAATAATAGTAATTAACTAATTACTGAAATTTGCCTTTTTCGTGGGCAGTATATAATACGTTCTTTTATTATGAAATGTTCAATATGTTCTCCCCTCACATACTGAGGCTTTTATTTGGAAATGTCCCGCCCATTCGTTTCAATGGGGGAAAAAACAGAATATTAAAAAAAAAAAAAACAGATGGAAACAGGAAAGGCAACAGCCGACATGTTAATGAGTGGACCACAAAAAAATTAAGTGTAATAACATAATAAAGAATGATATAACGATAAAGAGTGACGAGAGTGTGATCCATGGGGTGAGTCAGTCAGCAATCACACTTCTGTTTTTTTTTTCTTTTCAAACCATGTTGTCTTTTTCATCTTGTGTCATTTTTGTTGCTTGTGTCTTGTTTAATTGTTCACACGTGATGAAAAACCACAAATATCCATCGAGTTATGTGCGGCTGTTGATAGTCCTTAAATAACTCTTTAACAATGCGTTATTGTAAGAAGTTTTAATATCGGTTGATGTGTACAACATGTTGTGACTTTCCCTGTATGTTAAACTACTTTTCTTTTCACGTTAGTCGTTTGATTCCGTGTGGTCTCCGTTGTTTTTCTTGAATAGATGCTGTGAAGAAGCCATGGGAACGATCCAACTCCGCAGAAAAGTCCTCGCTTGTATCCAGGTGTGCTGGAAAAAAGTTTCTGAACATGGTTGAAACAGGGATTTGATCAGTGAATAATAATGGTCATTGTTTGTTTTTGGTTTTTTTTTTCATTTTGGGGGTTATTTTGTTCAGTTTAATAATTTTCTCTATTGTCCATTTTTTCACATTTTGCTATTTTACTCACTTTTTTGTTCTGTTTTTCTCTTCAGGGTTTTTTTCCTGGTAGTTTGTGATATTTTTCATGTTTTTGTTTGATTTGCCTTTTTTCACTTTTTTTGATTCATTCATTCATTTTGGGAATTTATTTATTTCATTTTCTTCAATATTTTCTTCATTTATTTTTTTGCTCATTTTGTTGCTTCGTCATTGTTGTTAATTGTGTTTCTTATTTTGTACATTTTTCTTCATTGCCTTGATTATGGTTATATGGTTCATGTTTTGGTTCATTTTGTCGGTTATTTTGTCAGAGCTGTTTTTTTCTTCTTTTTTGCTTATCATGTCCATTTTTTCATTTTGTCATCATTTCCTAAATTTTATTTTTTTTACATTTTTCCTTTCATTTTGTGGATGATTTTGTCTAATTCCTTAATTTTCTTGATTAGTTAGTCATTTTCTTGTTAATTTCTATCCAGTTTAATTACCTGCCAGTAGCATATGCTTGTGTCAAAGATTAAGCCATGCAAGTGTAAGTACACACGGCTGGTACAGTGAAACTGCGAATGGCTCATTAAATCAGTTATGGTTCTTCGTTCTGTCTTTTCTAGTAGTTTATAATATTTTTAATGTTCTGGTTGATATTTGTTCTTTCTCTTTAATTAACCTTTTTTCATTTTAAGATTCATTCATTTGTTTAGGGAATTTATTTATTTATTTATTTCACTTTCCTGACCATTTTGTTCATGACATATTTTTATCATTTTGTTGTCATTTTGCCTGTTTTTTTCTTTACTGTCCTATTATTTTGTTCATCCTCCTTTAAGATTTTTTTCTTTAAAATGTTCACCTCCTCCGTTGAAATGAATAGGCATGGTATTTCAAAATAAAAGCCTCAGTATGTAAGGGGAGAGAAGCCATGCCATATAAAATGCAAGTGGATATAATGCAGCTGTGTGTTTTCCTTCTTTGCCTGATGGTTTTGTTTCATGTTGCAGAGTGAGACCCATCGGTAGCACTAGTGAACCAGACACAGAGTTTGACAGGATGAAACAGGTACATGTACGTTCAAGTTCGCTTAATTTTACAGGATTTTTTCGATGTGAAACTCATCTGCATGTCTTTGCTCTGCAGGAAATTTTGGACGAGGTTGTGCGCGAGTTGCATAAGGTGAAGGACGAAATCATTCACGGTAAGACAATCAAAGTGTTCATAGTAGCCCGGCGCAGGATTAATCTTTAACCTTCTCTGCAGAGTAGTTTTACTGCTCGCTGCCAATACAACCAGGCGTCTGCTGAATCCTGACTTCATAGCATAAATAAGTCTGCCTTTTGACACTTTGTGAATTCAGCTTTGTTCATTTTTGTCAATTATGCAGATTTTGTTCATTTTCTTGACTGTTTTGTTCATCTTTGTGATTATTTGGTTACATTTTTGACTATTTTGTGGATTGTTTTGGTCATATTTGTCTTGCTTGTTTTGCTCACATGCTGTCATTTTGTTTTTAATTTAGATCATTTTTGTTAATTCTGGGAATATCTACTTTATTTCCTACATTAACCTTCGGTCATTCTTCGGTTTATTTTGTTGTCTGTTTTGTTCATTTTTGTAATCATATTGTTTTTTTTTTTTTTAGGGTTTTGTGGATTATTTTCATACTTTTGTGTCTACTTTCTTGATTGTTTTGCTCACTTTCTGGCATTTTGTTTGTTACTTAAATCATTTTTGTTCCTTTTGTTTATTCATCTTTCATATTTCTTGTTCATTTTGGGTATTTTCAATTTAATTTATTCCTTGTATTATTTTGTAATCATTTCAGTTTATTTTCTTGACACTTCTGTTCTTTTTTGTGATTAATTTTACTTTACTATTTTGTGGATCGTTTTGGTAATTGTTCTTCATTTTCATGATTGTTGTTCACTTTTTCAATATGGTTTTTATTTGGTTTTATTTTTTGTTCGCTTTGCTCATTAGTTTTTTTAATTTCTTTATATTTTTCCTTGAGTTCCTGCCTGTCACTCATTTTTTTGATTATTTTGTGAAATGTTTTCATATTCCTGATTTTTTTTTTCCCTCATTTTGTTTATTGTTTTGTATTTTTTTTGTTAATTGTTCATTTTGTGGGTATTTCTTTCATTTTGTGGATTATGTGTGAATTTTTTTGCTTGCCTTTATTCATGTAGTGGATTAGTTTGTCCAGATTTTTCCACATTTTTGGTTCTTTTTTCCATTATGTCATTCATTTTGACAAATTAGTGGCCTTTGTACTGTATTTCCTTTGGTGCAGATCAGTGTTTATTCTCATACATCTTATTATATTTAACATGTAAACAGCACAAACATAAAAATAATACCATTATGTGAATGTTTCCCCCTCTGGCAGCCATCAGACAAGAAATCGGCAGAATCAGTACATCTTAATTGGATGTGAGCAGCGGTAGGAGGAGAACGAATGGAGGAGCTGGAAGAGGATGGACATACAGATGCACAGACACGAGGACCAAGGAATGTTCTCTCAATGTTTCTGTGACCTCTCGATGCCAATGATGCACGTTGCAGAGATGTTGTGCCAACATTTGAGCCTGCTGGACAGTGACATGAAAGAAAAACTGAGATGAGACAAGGGATTGACGAGGACAGATGAGAAAGGACTGATGAACTCAATAGAGGATGAAGATCTGAAGAATCAAGGCTTGTTGTTCCGGGTTGGGGGTTTGTTTCTGGCCCAAGTGGAGGGGTTTAAGTATTTCGGGGTCTTGTTCTGGAGTGAGGGGTTGGAACGTGAGGTCAATGGGTAGATCAGAGCTACTTCAGGAGTAATGTGGATGCTATACCGTTCTATTGTGGTGAGGAATATGGAGCTGAGCTCAAAGGCAAAGCTCTCAGTTTACCGGTTGATCCATGTTCCCATCCTCACCTATGGTCACAAACTCCAAAAGAACAAGATCACAGGTAGAAGCGGTTGAAATAAGTTCCCTCTGCTGGGTGGCTGGGCTCTCCTTCGAGATAGTTGGAGAAGCCATGCCATCCAAGAGGACTTTAGACTCGAACCGCTGCTCCTCCACATCCAGAGAAGCCAGTCAATCTGGTCCAGATGCCTCCTGGACACCTCCTTGGTGAAGGGTTTAGGCATGTCCCGCCAGGAGGAGGCCCCAGGGCAAACCCACGACATGCTTGAGAGACTATTGGTGCATTCCAGTTGAACTTGCAAGTCGTATTTGCCAAGTTCCTAGCTGCACATTTCAACTGGTTCACCCCCTTAAATCGGAATGCCACCCCACCAGCCATGACTTAATGTGGTGGAAATTTTAAACAAAATATCTAACCAAACACTTGTTCTTAGTTGAAAATGTAACCCCAGTCATAACCCATCCAGCCTCCATCATGGCAACAACATATACTGGTGGAGATCGGCAAATTATAGTCTGTGAAATAAGCAGAATATACGCCGACAAATCCAGCATCTTAGATTGGCATGAATGCAGATAAGTCTTGGCTGTAGAAGAACTTCAGGATACTTGGTGTGAGTCAGGTCTGCAGTGCTTTGGTCAGTCTGAGGCCCTTTTTCCTTGCATGTCATAGAATCACATAGTAAGGAAAGATCAAAATGCAATTGAGTAAACCCTTCAAATTTCAGTTGTGTTTATTCCACATTACATCACATCATACACATAGTATTCAGTTTTAGTCCATGTACTTGCAAAATACCACAGTGTTGGTGTCACACAGAGGTTTGTAATTGTTTATATTCCGAATTAGCTGATTTTTCCGGGAGCAACGCTGCAGCTGAAATGCAATCACTCCCAGTGGAGACTTCCGAGGTAAATGGAATGCACCATGAATCTGTCAGCTAGCTGGGCTCACCTTGGGACCTGGTGGGGGATCTGGAGGAGGCGGGGAGGGAATTCTGCTGCCCCTGTGACCCGGACCCAAATAAGCGGAAGACAACAGATGGACGAACATTTGTGCTGGTGTTGTGGTCCTCTCTGTGCACCTATCGACTCAGTCAGCCCAGTGTTGCAACTCTTTGTTCTCTGTTCAGTCTTACAAAAGAAAATATTTTTAAGTTTTTACTGTTTTATTATTTAAAAACTGTGGTGATGATGATGCTGTTGATGACAATGAGTATTTTATTGATTGATTATAGAAGGAGAAAGGAAACTTGCACACCATTTATGTCAGCCTTTTATATTTTCTGTTATTTTTATTTTTTATTTCATTTATCCCTGACAATTTCATGATGACAAGCACAATAACGGGCAAAGGGCTGCAGACCCACCTGTCCTAGACTGGCATATTTTACAGACTCTTTATGCCCTTGTTCATACTGGTGTTGTGTGTCTAATAACCTTTATTCTCCAGAGACAATATTGAATCATAATTAGAAGCTTCAGTTACCTTTTTTCCCCCCACATGGAAGACATAAACCCGTCTTTCCCAAACTTATTTTTATTATTTTGTTCATTGTTTTGATGAATTTTTTTGCGCGTTTTTCTGATCAGTTTGGTCATTTACGCTCATTTACTCGAGTGTTTTTTTTTTAAACATGTTGGTTCATTTTGCAAATCTTTTTTTAAATTTTATTATCTTTAAGAGATGACATGAAACAATTAACATTAGTGTTGGTTATTTTTATGTAAGATATGGCACTAAAAACTTGTCACTTGGATTGATCAGAAAAATAGATCACAACTTCTTCACCAGCAGGGGGCGCCATATGAAGAAGTCGGTCACGTAAATAAATTACAAGAGGTCCTCGGGTTACGGACGAGTTCCGTTCCTAGGCTGGCGACGCAACCCGAATTTCCACGTAAGCTGGAATCAACCCTTTAATAACCCCTAAATACCCCTCAAATCTCTAAATAACTATCCAAACACCATATTTCCTGATTAGAAGTCGCGTTTTTTTGCATAGTCTGGCGAGGTGAGTGACAAATATATCGGAGCGACTTGTGTTTTGAATAAATTCGACTACAGGGTGTTTGAGAGGAGACGAGCCGTGAGCGCTGCCTACAGGCGCTGCCGCTGCTGCACGCGCTCCCCGAACAGACGCGACCTGTTCTGTTCCGCCTTTCTCCGGCCTTTTGATGATTTCCAGCTTCGTTTCCATCGTAATGGCTTCTTCTTGGCTGGACCAGCATCGCTAGAAGATCCTGCTTTCTTTTTTGGGGCCTTGATGTGAAAAAGGAGGGTGAAAAAGGCGAGGATACCGACAAAATTACGGAGCACAAACAGACACTCTACACTATGCGGCGACTGGAGACAACATCACGGACGAGACTCAGGCGTCGTAAAGTCGAAACAGCGTAGGTCGAGTACCGCGTAACCCGAGGACTACTTGTATCTGTGTTCATATTCATCTATGCTAGTTATCATAAATAAATTTTAGGGATGTGTACATAGGCAACTACTTTTTTCAACAGTCAGCTAATTTTTGGAGGACATTTCTGTTTCGCGACCATAGAGGCAGATGAAATGTTTATTGCACCGTTTCTGCACCTATAGTGGAAGCAACATGCTGCAGCAGATGTTGGCACCAAAAGCGAAGCGTGGCACGCGTTAATGACACCGTCCAACTAATCAAAATTAATTGGCCTAATTTGTCAACCTCAAAAATCATTTTAAAAGCCTTTCCTTAATACATTTGTTGTTCAGTTTCTCAAGAGAAACATGTCATTTCTCAAACCTTATTATGCCACATGAATAGGAATATGTATAAAAATAATTTGCCCATGGCCAACCCATTGTGTGATGTCATTAGATGGCTCCCCCTGCTGGTGGCAAAGTGAAATGTTGGATGTTTCCATGGCGTGATCTTTCCAATTGACTCCAAAGTTGAGCATCCTCCCAAGTACAGAGAAACTCCAAGGATCCATTTGTGGTTCCTCGTCAGCCATTAAACACTTGCAGTCGTCTGTGAGACTCTTCAAAATGTCTCCAAACAAGAAGGACCTGCCCACAGGAACATGCCAGAACTGCCGGTGTTTTAACTAGAATTAGTTGTCATTAGGCTAGATGAGTCAGTCAGATGTCTTCCAACACCGTCTTAGGCCTGCTGTCAGCTGGTGTGGAACGGCGTGATGGTGGTGGGGGTGTAACGTACGGTCCTGCAGCGCTGTGGTGTTAGTCATCCACTGCAGCCACTCCTCTGTTGGAACAGAAGAGAATGGTCTGGGTTGGGTGTGGTATAGGTTTTATTAGCACAATTCATACACAGTCATTTAATTATATCAAATGAAAATGAGAAAGTGAAAAGGTAGCACTTTAGAATAGGGAGCAAATCAGTTTTAGTTAAGTTCTAAAAGCCTTAACCCGAATAAAAAGGACCTATATTACATATGTTAATAAATAAATTAATGGCCAATATGTGAACTAATGTACTGAACTCCTAATTATATCATATAGTCCAATGAGAATAAATTTATAGTTCAGACTCCTGAACAGAAATATTTACAATGGACTTTGAAATTCTGTATTCTGGGTTCATTCATGCTCACTTTGTTCCATGTTGCAGCAGAACAGATAAAACACTGCTTTAGCTTCATTTGTACTGTGTAAATGAAACACTGAATTTGAGATGGGGCAAGATTGAAGAAAACCCCTGAAATACTTGTTGCAGTAAATCCAAATGACAAGTTTCATTACAGTGCCATATCTTACCTGAGGTTTAAAGTAAGTAAACCACAGTGACTATATTCATTCTTTCATGTCTTTATGTTTGGTCCCAAGATGCTGGGAAACACGGACATAAAGCATTACAGAAAGCCATTGATATTTTTAATCCATTTATCAGGAAATTTACTAATACACTATTAACAGGCTGCTCTACAACTCCAGTGTGACCGAGGTACAGGTTTCTCTCGACGTGTTCAGATGTGTGAAGAAAGTTAAACTTGGGGATCGTTCACCAAACAGGCCCGTAAGTGTAAATGTGCCACCTGGTTTTACCTATAGATATAAAACCGTGTAGTACTATCTATGTCTATTAGTCACTCTATGCTTTGTGAACCTCCCAAGTATGCATGAACCCCCTCCCTCCATCTCTATGAATTAGTTTTCATTTGGTTTGAAAAAGAAAAAAAAAGATTAAAAAATACAAACGGTGGTACATTTATTATAGTGCTTTGTTTAAATGAAGATTCCCCGTTCTATATACGAGATGTTACGGTAATGATAGCAATGTGAAGTGAAACCAGAAGGGGGTAATGTGCAGATATTACCTAGATATGAATGTGCACAAAGCGTTCATTAGGCTTATGTGATGGTAGCTAAATGTGTTTGCAGGAAGGACTTGGTTGGAATATCAGCTGGTGCATTCTTTCCACTCTGTCCGCTCTCAACTACGTTCTGATTTTAAAGCTGGAAGTAAATTCATTCAAACAAAAAAAAAGCAACTGTGTCGACTGTTAAGGCTTTAACGTCTGTGTGCGCATGTGTCTACTAGAAATTTCTAAAATGTGAATGGTTTAAATAAGATTTTGTTCATTTGATTTATTTTGCCTATGCAGGTTTCGGTGATATTAAACCAAAATAAATCAGATGCACAAAATTAGAAAGAATATTACATTGCATCTTTTTGCATTTTTTTAATGCCATCTGTGTCTTTGTGTCTATTATGTCATGATCATCTTTAAAGTGTAATTTCACCACCACTCTGATTCAAACTCTACCCTCGAAATGACCTGGAAAACGCAAGAAGAGGCTGAAAATGCAGTGATTAGCGTCTGAATGTCCAGGTGTGGATGTGAGACAGGAGACATTCAGGGACATCGGCAAAACAACTAATATGTACACATGCCTCCTGAATAAGGCCATATAAAAGATCAATATCTGTTTAAGTGTCTGGTGTATTCACAGTATTTTTTTTTTCCATTGAGGCCTTTTCCACATGGAACTGAAAACCTGAAGTCCTCTTAAACACACTTAATTTCCCTGACTAGTAGAGTGATTTGGCAGACTGTGGTGCCCAAATACATTATTTAAGATTCAAGTCAACAAGAAGTAATTAAGGCGGTGGGTTTACAGGGTTAAACCACTGAGTCCTGTGGTCGGGGTTCACACGTGTCCGGGAAAACCTGGAAAATGACCACATTTCCAAATGAGAAAAAAAAAAAAGTCAGATGTCCTGGAAAAGCTCAAGTTGCCCTGGAAAATTATTGTTGCTTGCTTACTTGATTATTTTGATAATTTTCCTGATTTTGATTCTTATTTTGCAGATTTTTATTTATTAATATTAACTATTTTTGTACATTTTGGTGTCATTTTGTTCATTTTTTGTTAACTTGCTTGGTTATTTTGCTCATTTTTAGTGACTTCTCGAATGGACGGATGTGGCTCAGTAGGTAGAGCCGGTCCCCGGCTGGTCATGTCCACAGGCCAACGTGTCCTTGAGCAAGACACTCCCAGTGACTGTGTGCGCAAATGGATGAATGGAGATCAGTGTGAAGCGCTTTGAGTGCCGTAGGATAAACGGCTGTTATACAAGTACAAGACTATTTACCATCCCGTACTTTTTTGCAAAAAAGCACAGAGAGACAAAACCTAGTGACTTTCAGCTCTAGGGTGTTTATAGTGTTTGGTCCTTGACTATGAACATGGTACGTCCGGAGCAGGGGTGCTTACACTTTTTCATCATGTGAGCTACTTATAAAATGACCAAGTCAAAATGATCCACCTACTGGAAATTTGGTTTGACTGATGAAGTGTGGTGAAGCCCCCCCCCCCCGTGGGAATGCAGAGCTTCCCTA
>JAQQAE010001086.1:0-27432 GCA_029823295.1 Pseudamia nigra
TGTGCCTCTAACCGGTCCGCGGAAACATTTTCATACATAAAACTGGTCCCTGGTGCAAAAAAGGTTGGGGACCCCTGATCTAGTGGATGCATAACGCAACTGTAGCCACTACTGTCACTTCTGTTGTAGCGCAGCTCCATCTAGTGGATGCATAACGCAACTATGCCTTATAATCCGGTGCGCCTTATGTATGGAAAAAAAATTTAAATGTGTCATTTTTGGAGGGTGCGCCTTATAATCCGGTTCGCCTTATAGTGCGGAAAATACGGTATCTATGAGAAAAAAGCTTCTTGGAGCCAGACGATCGGTTCCCCAGTGGCCAAGCGGTGGAATTACAACTTGAAGTTACTTCTGCATCGGACTCAACAGGCACAGTTGTTGCCCCTTCTTCATAACAGATTTAGGTTTCTTACCTGTCGCTGACAGCCCTCCACAATGATCAGCTTCTGCTGCGGGGAGGTCCTGGCAAAAACGATCTCAGTGTGGTGCTTGAGGATATCATCCAGCTGCTCTGAGGTCAGGTCCTTCAGGTCGCCACCGTGAACAACACAAGCTTTGGCGTCTCTGGAGAAAACACGTTACATCAAACTCTGGTCAAAATTGGAGCTGGGACATGAACTTGGTGTTCTGGATGATTTTCCCCAACATATGAACAAAACGCTTCTCAATAGAGATTGAACAGCACCGTCAGTACCTTGGGTTGACTTCATTGATTGGGATGTTCAGACGAGCAGCGATGTCCTCAACGGTCTCATTGCCTTCAGAGATGATGCCGACACCTTTAGCAATGGCCTTGGCTGTGATTGGATGATCACCTGTTACCATAATGACCTAAGACAAAACATTTGTGCAAAGAGAAACACTTTGATGACATATTGTACATTTACAACATGTCCTCCTGTTGTAATTTACAAAATTAAAGAATTTAAGAAATTAGCAATTTCACTAAATAAAACTACATATTTTTGTTGATGCAAACTTCCATTCTCACAGTACTTTTGCCAGTGTTGCTGCTAATACATAGAGTTGTGTTCAAAATAATAGCAGTGTTTTTTTAAACGCGAGTAAAGCTCAAAATCCTTAAAATATTGTTTATTTAATCCACAATTCCTCTGCCTTTCTTAGTTTTGCCTCAGAAACAGCATTTTTGATGAAGTCACCCCACAAGTTTTCTATTGGATTAAGGTCCGGGGATTGGGCTGGACACTCCATAACCTTAATTTTGTTGGCCTGGAATCAAGACGCTGCTCACTTCCTGGTGTGTTTAGGGTTGTTGTCTTGTTGAAAACACCCATTCCAAGGGCATTTCCTCTTCAGCATAAGGCAGCATGACCTCTTCAAGTATTCTGATATAAGCAAATTGATCCATGATCCCTGGTATACGATAAATAGGCCCAACACCATAGAAGGAGAAACAGCCCCAGATCATGATGCTGTCACCAACATGCTTCACGGTCTTCAGAGTGGACTGTGGCTTGAATTCAGGGTTTGGGGGTCGTCTGACAAACTGTGACCCTTGGACCCAAAAATAACAATCTTTTACTTTCATCAGTCCACAGAATGTTTCTCAATTTCTCTTTAGGCCAGTCGATATCCTCTTTGGCAAACTGCATCCTCTTCAACACGTCTTTTTTTTTTTTTTTTTTTTTAAAAGCAGTAGGACTTTGCAGGGGCTTCTTAGCCTCACACAAGCATCTTCTAATTGTCAGAGTCCTCACAGGTAACTTCAGACCATCTCTGATCCCTGGAGCTGATAATTGGCCGACTCTTTGTCATTCTGGCAATTGTTCAATCCATTTGAATGGTCGTCTTCCATTTTCTTCCACGTCTGGTTTGACTTTCCATTTCAAAGCATTGGAGATGAGCAGCCCATCAGTTTCTGCACTTCTTTATATTTTTCCCCGCCCTCCAATCAATATTTTAATTAAAGCACGCCGTTCTTCTGAACAATGTCTGCCATGACCCATCTTTTTCAGGTTTCCAGAGAGAATTGCATGTGCAACATGTGCTGGCTTCATCCCTAAATAAGGGCCACCTGAATGACACCCGTTTCTTCACATAATGAATGACCTCACTGATTGAATCCACACTGCTATTATTTTGAACATGCCCCATTCACTTAATTATTCAATTACGCAGACTCATGTGCATGCATATCATGAATGATGAGGGTCTGTTGGCTTCTCTGACTCTACTACACCTAGTGGTATATTATTTGCCATGTAATTATATGATTTATACCAAAAACAGTGATTGATCTGGTTTTGAACACAAATGTACTTCATCCTTCTGTCCTGTCCTGGTTCATCTGTCCCTCCCTGTTATGATGCTAGTTTCCGTAGGCGTGGGTTTCAGCTCAGGGAATGATTTACTGACCGACATGTTTGGAGGATGGGGGCATGGTTTGTGAACTCATCAGCAGAATGTGAGACCGCTGTGTGGAACGAGGTAATTTTAACAGCTGTTTGACCAACAGTGGGAGGACACAGAACCCAGAACTCAGAGAAATATGGAGAGTTTTGACCCGCTGCAAACAGCTCCAAGTGGACGCAGAACTAAAGACCTGAGCCATTGGTCTCCGGAGAAGCATCAAACTTTTAAAAACCACCCTGACACCATTTGTATATATTCACCTTTAAAAACTCAGAACTGAACTACACTACCCAACGACCCTAGCGGTGGGTGACCGAGTCAGGAAGGACGGGCACAGACCGCCGGAGAGACGGGTGCCGTGATTGGGCTCGCCAGATCCAGAACCAGACGTGTGGTGGCGAGATTTGCAAATACACCTTCATCCTCCGTAGGACAGGGCCAAAACACATCACCCAGCACTAATATAGAACATAACTCAAGTCCTGAACACACACGCAGGGTCCGGTGAGGATTTAGTTGTGGGGGTTTATTTTGGTAGCTTAGAGAACAGACTTAGCTAAGCTAACCAGGCCCCATGGTAACGCATGAGCCGCTTGTTTGGGAGATAAAACCGTAACACTCCAACTACAGAAGATTCCAGAATGTCGCAACCAGCAACTACCACACCCTTCTTTACCGCCCCTCCCCCCCCAACCTTTGCTACTCATCTCCCATTCTGATAGCGATGGTTGTTGCATATTTCCCTGACTAAGGCAACGTCATTCCTGCTCTAAGACATCTAAACATACAGAGTCTCTACTTTGCAGACTGCAGCATCACCCTCTGTCTTTATATTGATCTTCTTTGTGAGAATAAACCAAGACAGACAACTGAAAACTTCATTTATCACCGGTTTACCAAGAGAAAATTTTCTAAAAACAATTTTCATTCAGGCAAACCTTGATTCCAGCACTCCTGCATTTGCCCACAGCATCAGGCACGGCGGCACGCGGGGGGTCAATCATGGACATGAGGCCGATGAAGCACAGGTTCTCAGTGGGGAAGTTCACCTCATCAGTGTCAAAAGCAAAGCCATCTGGAAACTGGTCATCAGGCAGATTATAGTGACAGAAACCTAGATGGGACAAAAAACAACAGGCACTTTATGTCTAGGAGAGCTGGAACTATATCTGATTTCTTACATCAAAAAATAAAGACATCCCAGCAGTATCCGATCCTCACCCAGCACTCGTTCTCCCAGTCCTCCCAGCTCCAGGTAGGCATTCTGGAAAGCATCTTTCATCTCGTCATCCAGAGGCTGCTCTTTGCCCTGCATCATGATGGTAGAGCAGCGGTCCAAAATCCTCTCCGGAGCACCTTTCATGACCAGCAGGTGTTGAGACTCTTCTTCAGGTGTGCCATTCTTATGAATGGAAAGCTGAGAAGAAAAAAGGAGCAGAATGGATGTTGCCGCCATGACTTCAGTTTTGATGATTAGAACACGAATGAAAAATTCTGAACTAAGGCATGACAAAGAAATTAAGGACTTGACGCATGCACCTTTCATGACCTGGTTTTTTTTTTGTTTCCAAAAGCACCATCAGAAAAAAATACAGATCCAGTTTTAACAATTACCAAAAATATTGACAGATGGTGCCCCTTATCATCTTTCCAAGTTAGGAGTCAAGGTTTTTTTTTGTTTTTTTTTTAATAGAAGTTTAACTCTAAATTGGAACTTGACCTGGATATTTTAGAGATGCACATGTGGTATCAATTTGACTAGCCTCTTGATATAAAACACGAATAGATTGGTAGTTCCTCTCACAGTTTAGATTTGTTTTGTTGTAAATACTGAGCACCTTATAGAGCAAAACAAAAACTTCGATGCACTGCAAGACAAATTTTTTTCCCGACACACTCACCAAAGAATATAACATCACCGTAATACCTGATATTTATTGGTGGAGTTGAATGGGATCTCTGCCACTTTTGGGTTCTTCTCTCTCATTTCCTGAACTTGTCCACAGCATAGCTCAATACACTTCAGCAGGGCCGACTCGGAGGCGTCGCCGGCGACATCTCTCTGAAGGAGGAAGATGGAAAGATCTTTAATACATGACACTTAAATCTTCCATGTGTACACAGTCTTCAGTGCCTTCACTGCCACATTTCTATTTATGCTGCGTGATTTTTCTCCCTGTCATTAGAACAGTCTCCAGTCACCTGCATCTTAAGGCCCACTTATACTCTACGCCAAGACCGCATCCCTCCGGTCTCAGCGTACATTACAGTATATTACAAGTTTGGTACATTTTCAAGGGGCTTATACACCCATCCACAACATAGAAAACGGTGCAGTAAGACCTGAAATTGTGGGGGCGCTCTAGCACAGTACAGCTCATGTGACGGAAGAATATTAGAACAGAACAGATACATTCAGAGCTGGAGTTTCCTGCTACTCCTGCCCTCACTTATCACAACTTCACCCTGATTTGGGGTCAGGATGAACTTTCACAGGTGTGCGTCGCCATGGCAAAAGCCATGGAACAGTAACACCATTGACATCAAGCAGGAGGCATTCTGACTATCAGGACTGATAAGGCTACACATGCATCCAATTTGACATGATCACACCTCACACTACACGACCAAGGCCCTCTCTGAAAATTGCTTTGTAAATGAATGTTGCGCTGCAACTTGTCTGCTAGATGTGCTTTGAGGTTTTTTTCTATGTGTCATAATTACGCTCCCTTAGGAGCCTAGTTCTGGATACAGTGTTTTTTACTCTACTACCCCAATGTTCCTACCTACCCCTCAAGGAGCAGCGGAACCCGGATCAGCTGCCTCCCCCTTCAGTGGGAGAAAAGTTAATGTCATTGTTTTCTCTACTGCTTGCAGTTGGAAACATGGGACAATAAAGCAGTCATTCATAAACACCAAACGATTACCAGAAATGGCTCAATGTTTTGAGGACAGTCTGTGCCATAGACTATATGGCACAGACTGTCAGATATTTTTCACTTTGTATTTTCAGATAAAATTCCAGTGCAACTAAACACTAGGACAGTCTGAATTCCACACTGCCCACTAGTGGATGTATTGTGCACATCCACACTGACGTAGAAGTACAGACTGGAATATAAAGGCCAGCGACATTTGACAGCGTTTGATACACAACACACTTGCGCTGAGAATAAACGGGCCGTTATAGTTTTAGTGCATCCTGTTCTACATGGAGGAAAAACAAAAACGGAGACCGGTCTGTTTTGGTAGCTACTAATCAAAAGGAAAATGCTAATTTTATAGAATAATTTACAACATAATTACTAGTCTTGAAAAATACCAAAGCCTGTGTTTTCCCTCCTCTTACAGTTACAGTGGTAAAAAAAAAAAAAAAAAAAAAAAAAACAATGAGCGGCGAGACAAAATGACTGGTAATTAGAGCCATGATGCCTGCCAGACATTTACAGGTGATTAGTGCAAAGATACACAGGTGTACACACACACACACACACACACACACACACACACACACACACTTACTGGTTATTAACACAGGATGAAAACCAGAGACTGAGCTCCGGGAACAGACTGGGAGCCGGGGGACATGCGTACCTGTGTGTAGGTGTGTTTGTTGGTGTGCGTTTTGGGTGGGTGGGGTTAAAGATAATTACGTGGTTACAAAACAAGTGTGTTTACTCAAGGGAGAGCCGGAAAACAAGTGGGTTGGCTTTGAGTGGTAAACATCCCAGGAGAAGGAGAAACCCTTAAAGATCAAACTCTGTACGATGTTTTAGCAGTGAAGTGAGGTCTGTCCCTACGTGAGGGAAACCAAGATCCCACCCAGCACAGGGGTCTCATTAGCCCCTCAAAAATAAGCACCAAGTCAGCAAAAAAAAAAAAAAAAAAAAAAAAAAAAAACAAATCTGCACAAATTTAACGAGATTAAAAGAAAGCTGAACAAAATAACCCACGAAATGAACAAAAAAAGCACTAAACAATGAACAAAAATAAATAAAACTTCCAAAAAAACAAAAATTCCCATGAATGACTAAAATACTACAACAGAATGAGTGACTAAAAATGAGCAAAAAACAAAATAAACAAAAAGAAAATGTACATACATTGCAAAATAATGAATAAAATAATCCACGAAGTTCACAAAAATAAAAAGACCAATGAATAAAAACAAAATGAACAGAAACAGAAATAAACACCAAGTAGGCAAAAAGAAAAAACAAACTAAATCATGACCAAAAATAAAGATGAAATTGTAAAAGAAATCCACAAAATGAAGAAAATAATGGAAAACTTTCAGTAAAAAAAAAAAGGGAGCAAAACAAAATAGTCAACTGAAAAAAAGCACAAAAGTGCACAAATTTAACGAGATTAAAAGAGAGCTGAACAAAATAACCCATGAAATGAACAAAAAAAGCACTAAACAATGAACAAAAATAAATAAAACTTCCAAAAAAAACAAAAATTCCCATGAATGACTAAAATACTACAACAGAATGAGCGACTAAAAATGAGCAAAAAACAAACAAAATACACAAAAATAAAATGTACATACATTGCAAAATAATGAATAAAATAATCCACAAAGTTAACAAAAATAAAAACAGACAAATGAATTTTTAAAAAGTCAAAAATGAACAGAAATGAACAAAAGCGACAACTAAATAATCTGCAAAATGAATAAACATGAACCAAATAAGCAAGTAAATGAACAAAAGCAAATAAAATAACAGATTAACGTTTTGTCAGATAAAATGTCGTGGTTCATAAAGGCTTCACAGATTTTTTTTATTCATTTATTTTTTTTAACGTGGCTCTTTAGATTGTAAAAGCTGACAACCCCCAACACGGCTGGTGGTGTGGAAACACCAGGAAGTAGAATCAGTACTGGAGTAAAAGGAAGTAGAAGTACTCATAAATAAAAGTACTTGAGGTAGTGACTAATTTTATATCACGGAACAGGTTCATTTCAGCTTTTTTTTGGGCGATTTGTTCATTTTTGTGGTTTATTTTATTCATTTATTTTTTTAACCTTGTTTTGCTCAGTTTCTTCATCATATTGTTCATTTTTGCTCGTTTAATAGATTTTTTCCTTTTTGCTGATTTAGTTCATTTTGTTGGTTTTGCAGGACGACTGTTCATTTTTCCTTTGCATCTGTTCATTTTGTGGATAGTTTTGCTTCTTTTTGTGCAGTTTTATTAATACTGATTATTTTGTTTCATTTTCTGAATAATTTTGCTCACATTCTTGGCTATTTTGTTCAGTATGGAGATAATTTTCATCCTATTTTTCCTTCAATGTTCATTGTTTTCACTTTTAAGGAGTTCGTGCATTTTGGTTACGATTTTGCCCCCGCCACATTTTCTCTTTACAAATATATAATAAAAGGTTCAATTAGACACAAATACCACACGAGGGTTAAAAGAGTGGTGTGAATTGGCATCACATTTCAGTTCACCGTTCTTTACCCTTAAACAGGTGCGACTGTGCCGGAATGAACGAACTGATGCCAACATCAGGAAAAAGGCCGTAATAGTGGGGTGAAGGCTTGTTTGGTTTTGTTGTAATTTTACAGTTATTTGAAGAAGGGCAAATTAAAACGACACTCCAAATCCCACTCGACTACATCAGAAAAGGTTTGTTGTTGTGAACAAATGATTAAAACACAAAAAAGAGGTTTTAGTCCTCCGATTTCTGCTGTTCACTAAAAGCGCTCATTATTTCCGTATCGGTTCGGGATACCTTCAGGATAGGAACATTGCTTTGCTCTGCCAGGAAGACGGCACGGTTGCAGAGTCCAGCGATTCTGGCCAGCGAAGCCCAGGTGGCGGAGCTCCTGTCGAACGAGGTCCCGCTCTGGTTCTCAGTGGTGTCGGCCTCGTGGATCTGGTTGTCGAACCACATGTGGGCTACGGTCATCCTGTTCTGGGTCAGGGTACCGGTTTTGTCCGAGCAGATGGTGGAGGTGGAGCCGAGGGTCTCCACAGCTTCCAAGTTCTTCACCAGGCAGTTCTTCTTGGCCATACGCTTCGCAGTGAGAGTCAGACACACCTGGAGACGGGAGTGATTGTGTCAGAAACCACCTGAGGAAACTCATCTTGCATTTAGGGTACAGGTAAACACCACGACTCACAGTCACAGTAGCCAGGAGTCCTTCTGGCACATTGGCCACGATGATACCGATGAGGAAGATGACGGCCTCCAACCAGGTGTACCCAAGGATGAGCGACAGGATGAAGAAGGAAACGCCGAGGAAGACCGCCACACCGGTGATGATGTGGATGAAGTGCTCGATCTCAATGGAGATGGGCGTGCGTCCGACCTCCAGTCCAGAAGCTAGCGTGGCAATGCGGCCCATGACGGTGCGGTCGCCGGTGCTGATCACAATGCCACGGGCCGTTCCTAAGGAGTCACATTTCATTTTTTTAGCAGTTAATGGACGTCTGACATCAGGAGAGCAGTTCATAAAGGGAAATAGTCATCAGGTTGGGCCAATACAGATATTCAATTCTATTTGTATAGTGTCAATCATAATTGACGATTATCTCTAGGCGCTTGACAATTAAAGCCCAAGACCTCCTGACTATACAGAGACTAAACCACTGAGAGCAAGACAAGGGTGACGGGGAGGATAAAAAAAAAAAAAAAAAAATTCTTCAACCCTCGTGTGGGTATCTGGGTCAAATTGACCCTTTGTCATATATTTCTAAAGGGAAAATGTGCTGTATGCAGAAAGAAAAGGAACAAAATCTTCAACAAAATATTTAAAAATGAAAACAACGAACATTAAAGAAAAAAAAAGGATGAAAATCATCTTCATACTGAACAAAATAACCAAGAAAATGAGCAAAATTATTCAGAAAATGAAACAAAATCAAACAACAAAACTGCACAAAAAGAAGCAAAACTATCCATGAACAAAAAACAAGTTGAACAAAAATAACCAAGAAAATGAACAAATCTGACAGAAAAATTAACCAACAAAATAAGCAACAAAATTAACCAAAAAAAAAAATCTAGTAAACGAGCAAAAATGAATGAAGTGGAGCAAAAAAAAAAATGTTAAGGGTCAATTTGGCCCGAACACCAGACGAGGGTTAATGGAAGATAAAAACGTCCAGCAGAACCAGCGACTCAGGGTAGGCGGCCATCTGCCTCGGCTGGTTGGGGTTAGTGGACAGAGGAGAGACAAAAGGAAAGAGTAGAGATAGAACAACAAACAGACACCAGACTGGTCCACAGATATTCAAAATGTATACAACTGACAAACTAAAGCTTTATGTTCTGTTGTTATTTACTGCCCTTTGCGGCAGGGATAGAACTTTTTTTAGTATTTTTTTTCTGTTTTAAATGATGAGATGCTACATAGTTTTTTTACTTAATGGTGCAGATGTGCGTTGAAATGACAACTGCACTCCTCGCAGTTGTATAAAATACACCTTATATTTAGATAAATGCTTGTGATTGGTCTCGGTAAAAATCCATCTGAACGGGATGGAGCCAGATGCAATCTTCTAGAGATGAACATGAACGAGCATACTGCCAAGCTAATTTAATGTTTCATCATATAGTATGTTAGACTCTAAAGGCCCATTTATACTCTACGCCAAGTCTGCATACTCATGCAGAGGGGTCGTCCCCTCCATTCTCAGCGTATATCATTACAAGTTTGGTACATTTTCGAAGGGCTTATGGATCCATCCTCAATGTAGAAAACGGTGCAGTGCCACCGGAAATTGTGGGGGCGCTCTAGCACAGTACAGCTCATGTGTCGAAAGAATAGAACCTGAACCTGAGACCCTGCAGGTTTTCTCTCCAACCAGTCACAAAGCAGGTGATTTCACCAATTAGCTCCTCCCCTCAATATGAAGGAGTGCTGATGAGCGACACTACTGCTTTAGTGACTGGTTGGAGAGAAAACCTGCAGGGTCTCGGCCCTTTTGGGCACGAGTTTGACACCCCTGGAATTGAAGAACAGAACACAACATAAAACACCGAAAGATTAACAGAAATGGTTCAACTTTTTGAGGACAGTCTGTGCCATAGACCATCTGACTTCCTTATCGGGACTGATGACACATATGCATCCATGTTATCATCTCACGTCACAACACAAACCAAGGACCCTCTGGAACTTTGCCCATTGGGTTGTGAGGTTTTTTCTGTGATCAAAATTATGCTCCCTAAAGAAGCCGAATTCTGGGAACTGTGCTTTTTTACCCATGTTACCCATTGTACCCCCCCATTCCCCCCAACTGCACAGAGCTGCACAGGGCTGCATCTCCCTCCCACTTCGTGGGAAAAAATGCAATTGCCCCTCAGGGAGAAATAAAGTACTATTGATTGATTGATTAATAGACAGACTGTGTATATTAGTGTCTTCTTGGACAACAAAATGGAGTCAAAAACAGGATGCAACCACATTTGTATGAACGGCGGCAGTGCCAGCGGAGCGTAGGGGAAGCCAACTAGCTGTCAGCCTACAAACACGCTAAAACTTCATCAAGCATAAATCCAATGCTAGCCCACACTAGAGGACAGTCTGAATGCCACAATGCCCCTTAGTGGATGCATTGTGCACGTCGATGCCAACGTAAGGTACACATTGGAGTATGAATGCCAAGGACATTTGACAGCGTTTGCTACACAAAGCACTTGCATAGAGTATAAATCAGCCTTAAACGGAAATGTTTCTGAAGAACACATAAAATGTCTTCCAAAAAAGTCTTTCAAGGATCCTGCAGTCGTACCTTCAACACAGTTGGTGGAGAAGAAAGCGATGTTCCTGGTCTCCAGTGGGTTCTCATTGGAGAAATCGGGAGTACGCGTCTGCGGCTCCGATTCGCCGGTCAGAGAGGAGTTATCCACCTGAGAAAAGACACGTCAACGGTGATGTATAAGAAAAGCAAAGGGGCTTCATGATGACTAAGACAGGAGGCTGTTGGTAGGGGTCTACTGAAGTGGGAACACACAACATTCTTGTTAGTCTTTTCTCAAGATGCTTCTGAGGTCTGTGGCAGATCCAGGTCAAATGGATGCTTTGGGCCCAAAATGGAGCAAAAAAAACTAAACTGTATAGAGGCAGGTGATATAACCTCATGCAGGAGCTCAAATGGGTCACATACTTTGTTCTGTCCTCATAATGAGGCCAATCATGTAATAAGTCATGAGTCCATTATGACTTGAAAAGGAAAATGTCTAAGAGGATCAATCTGGATCTGCGAGCTGTACTTCACCGTCACGCAGCACTTTGTGATCAATGAAGGTTACCAATGTGAACAAAAAGTCCTTGAAAAACTAAAAAATAAAAAAGATTGCCTTGTGAGTTAAGTCATTCCTCACATTTGCCCGGTGCTTTTTAGGACAATAACTTTCTGGTTTAGAGAAAAAATAAATGCATAACCCCAGTCTTCAAGAGGTTCAAGGCATTAACAAATAAACACCATCAAGTACCAGCTCAAGTGCAGAAGAGAATTTTAACGAGCCAAGGCATTCCTTTGAGAAGTGGATCGTAGCTGAAATTCCTAAAATATTGTTTTTAGAGGGTAACTAGAGTGTCCACCTTGCAGCCATGGGCAGAGATGATTCGCAGATCAGCAGGGATCCTGTCGCCTCCTTTCACCTCCACCAAGTCTCCGACTACTACGTCCTCAGCGTTTAGGCTCTTCTTCTCACCATCACGGACAACCAGGGCTTGCTGCGAGACAGACGTAACAGAGACACTTATAAGACAAAGGAGAAAAATCAGACTGATGACTCAATATCCTGCCTAATTTACTGCAACTTCTGCAGCGTCCACATTATTTCAGATGGTTGGATTAGATGTCATGATTTCATCACGTTCTGCTGAGTAGGTGAAACTTCAGTGTTTCTACTAAAAAAAGCAGGGCTGTCAACAATTAAAATTTTTAACCTGATTAATCACAGGGTCACTGGATTAATTTTCATTATCTTTCATTTTGTGGGAGCAAAAACACTCATGATGGGTGATATACAGTGGGGCAAAAGAGTGTTTAGTCAGCCATTAAATAGTGCAAGTTCTCCCACTTAAAAAGACAAGAGAGGCCTGTAATTTTCACCATAGGTTCACTTCAACTGTAAGACAGGATGAGACAAAAAAAAAAAGAAAAAAAGAAAAATCACATTCTAGGATTTTTAATGAATTGGTAAATTCCTCGGTAAAATAAGTATTTGGTCACCTACAAACAAGCAAGATTTGTGTCTCTCACAGACCTGTAACTTCTTCTTTAAGAGGCTCCTCTGTTTCCACTCGTTACCTGTATTAATGCCACCTGTTTGAACTCATCAGTATAAAAGACACGTGTCCACAACCTCAAACCATCACACTCAAAACTCCACTATGGCCAAGACCATCGAGCTGTCACAGGACACCAGAAACAAAACTGTAGACCTGCACCAGGCTGGGAAGACCAAGTCTGCAACAGGTAAACAGCTTGGTGTGAAGAAATCAACAGAAAACGAATGTCATATGGACAGATGAAACCAAAGTAGAACATTTTGGCAAAAACTCAACCTGTTGCGTTTGGACCAAATGGGCCAAAACACCAGCAACAGAGTGTGAAAACCTTGTGAAGACTTACAGAAAACATTTGACCTCCATCATTGCCAACAAAGGGTAAATTGAGATGAACTTTTGTTATTGACCAAATACTTATTTTACAGAGGAATTTACCAATTCATTAAAAATCCTACAATGTGATTTTCTGGATTTTTTTTTTCCTCATTCTGTCTCATAGTTGAGGTGAACCTATGATGAAAGTTACAGGCCTCTGTCATCTTTTTAAGTGGGAAAACTTGCACAATTGGTGGCTGACTAAATACTTTTTTGCCCCATGGTAGATACTCGACTAAAATTACATATTTTACATTATAATTAGGGCTGTCGAAATGAATGCATTAATCCGAATTAATTATTTGCATGATTAATTAGATTAAAATTTTTAACTATTAACTTAACGCCTTTAACGCTCAATAACTCACATCAAGGATAAAGTGTTGAAATTTCAGGTTACATTTCACTGAAAGTATTTACTGCTTCAGAGTCAATTTAAATGTAAAATAATAAGTCTTTGCACATTTTGAAACAAATTACATTCGTTACTGATAAACAATGAACCAAGTGTAAAAAAAGCAAAAACATTTCAGTAGAACATTAAAGAGGTTCTGTTAAGTTCTACAAAGCAGGTGGAATTTCCTTTAGTTACACAAGTTTAAATTAGAACAAAATACACATTTTAATTGAAAAATAAATAATTTTAGTTGAGTGTCTATATCACCTTCTAACATGAGTGTTTTTGCTCCCACAAAATGTAAAAACAACAAATGGGTATTAATTGTGATTAATCAATTAATCCAGTGACCCATAAGATTTCATCACTTTTTCCTTGATAAGAGTTATTGAGCATTAATAAACGCGTGTTAATAATGCATGAAAATTTTTAATCTAATTAATCATGCAAATGGGTTACTCTGGATTAACACGTTCATTTTGACAGCCCTAATAAAAAGCTTACACGGTGACAATATCACCATTTGTGTGGTTTCGGTGCAAGAATGAAAAAAAAAAAAAAAAGTAGTATTACTCCGCAAATGTGAGAAAACTCACCTGAGGCACCAGGTTTTTGAAGGAGTCCATGATCTTGGAGCTTTTGGCCTCTTGGTAGTAGGAGAAGCAGCCAGTGATGATGACAACAGCGGAAAGTACAACACCCAGGTACAACTGTGGAAGACGACACATTGAATTTTCACTGGAGTTCTGCAGAACAGCGTGAATGAACACATGAACTCTGCTCAGTCATGTCATAGTACTGTTACGATGCAAAGTTTCTGTAGGTGTAGGTTCAACTCAGGGGAGAATACGGATGTACTCATGACACATATCGGAGGAGGTGGGCTTGGTTTGTGAACTCATTCTCATCAGTGTAATGATGGACAGCTGTGTGGAACAAAGTTGATTTGACCGGCTGTGTGAATGCAGGAACTCAGACAAAGACACAAAAAGGAGGACGACACAGGAGGAGAATGTTTTTAGAATACACTCAGCTCAGACACAGATTCAGAATTGAGGCCTCAGAGACCCGCGAAGAGCGTTTTGACCCGCCAGCCGCTCGACTGAGTGGGAGTAGAGCAGACAGAACTGAGCCATTTATCTACGGAACGATGCATCGAACTTTTAAATTGCATGCTGACACCTTAAAAAACTCTGAACTACTTTACCCAGAAACCCTTGGTGCTGGGTGACTGAGTCGTTGGAAGTACAGGGCGGACTGCCGGAGACTTACCAGAATCTAGATCCAGCCGTGTCTCGGTGAGTTTTGAAAATACACACCTGCCTCCTCCGATAGGAGAGGGCAAAAACACATCACCCAGAGCTAGTATAAAAATAACTCAAATCCTGGACACACCCGTAAGGTCCGATGAGAGAGTTTGCTTGCGGGGATTTTTTTGGACAGCTTAGCGAACAGGCTCAGGCCTGGATGTCCAGGAATGGAATCGTAACATATGTAAGCTAACCGTAACAGTATGGATGAGTGTTGATGCTTCAGTACAAAGCCACACTGCCATTTTAGATAAACAATTTGGGAAACCAGCTTCAAACGCCACCTGCTGACTCATACTGTCAAAATGATTCATCTTAAAATCATAATTTATACACAATGTACAGTTTTATTTCTCGACTGACCAACTGTAAATATATTTGCATAAGACGACAAAACAAGTCCATCTTACTTTGACTATGTAATTGGATTATGTTATGAATTTAAGACAACTATGCATTACCATTTATAGTAAAATAACTCATTTTCTTACATTATCATTTGCAGGCTCATCCTCCATTGCAGCTTGGATACCATAGGCTAGGAAACAGAGGATGGCACCGGTCCACAGAAGCATGGAGAAACCACCAAACATCTGCACAAAAATAAGAAGGGGGCGTGACCTTTAGGCTTGAAATTTGATCAAGTACCTAATGAGTCCGTTGCATCTTGGTAATTAGGCACGACAGTGACACTCTGTGCAAATTTTACCACTAACAATGGTGACATCATGCAATTAGAAACAAGCTGGTGTTACCTGTTTGCAGAATTTGACCCACTCTGGGGTGGTGGGAGGAGGAGTAAGGGCATTAGGGCCATCACGAGCCAGAATCTCAGCTGCCTTTGCACTAGTCAAACCCTAAAACAGAGACAGAGAGACAGTCACATTCAGTGATGAAGATCCTAGTCATTGTCTTCTAGTCATGGATTGAAACCAGGCTAATTAACCTGATTTGTTTTTTTTTTCCATTTTGGCAGTCAAATGCACACTGTAAATAACTCACTGACACATTAAAGTTCGGGGGGCGGGGGCTGTAGGTGCTAATGGTTGCCTAGCAACGCAGCATCAACACCAAAACAGGTCTACTTCCTTCATCAGCAGGTAAGAGAAGGAAATGGAAGAAAAGACACAAAGAGCAAGTGAAGGTAAAAGGGAGGGAAAAACACAAATAGGACCATATGAAATCAGGGCAGAGGGGGGTTTTTGCAGCTAATAAATTATTCACAACTGCTGCACATGCATGCATACACACACAGAGCTCGGAGCCCCTCGTCTGGCCGCCCTCATTAACAATTCCCCTTCATCTTCACTGCATGATCAGGAGCACATTTCCATGAGGAAAGAGAGTGGTTGGAGCGCAAGCGTGGTTGAATGGGTGGAGGGAAATTGACGACACAGTAAAAGGACTCACACTGGTGAACAATTTGATGTTTTGCACATGTGTGGCAGTTATTCTTTATTCATTTGAGGAGGCAAAAATCTCTCCACAAAATGACCTACTGGAAAAAAGATTCAGGCTTCAATTTAAAGCCCCACTTCCCTCTGAGAGCAGACGAGCCAAAATCAAATGGGGGAAAAAAAAAAAAAAAAAAATCCATCTCTGTCCGCCTCCCATCGTTCTGCATCACCCTCCTATTTCCCCCTGCAACCTTCCCCTTCCTCCCTCTTCTCCCTCTCCGTCACCACTGAGGCTGGCAGTGCGTCTTTGGGATTCCTTCATTTTGTTTAACACAGTCTTCTTAAAATCATCAAAACCTCATTAATCGTGCATCAGCGCAGAAGTGCCATCTTGAATTTGGAGTTCTGTTAAATATTAAACTATATCAGGCTAAACCATTGTGTGTGCGCATCTCTATCCATCACTGGACAAAGTGACCATGATGTCACCAAGGCAACAACCGGGGAAGTTCATTGAGGCCGATGCGGAAGTAACTTTATGTTGTAATCCCATCGCTTGGCCACTGGGGAATCGATTGTCCGGCTCCAAGAAGCTTTTTTTCCCCATAGATACATGTGATTCTATCTGAAAATACTAAGTGAATACATTTTTTTCATGAGTCATCATGGTCTCCAACATTTTATTTGGATTCTCTAATAAGTAACATGATGATCCATCATTAACGTTTTGCTCAATTTTTAAGATATTACAGCAAATAATCCAACAAATCACTGTTGTGCTGGGGTTTGATTGACATGTCGCTATAGTGAAGTCGGACCGATTCAGACCTTTATATCTTCTATTCATTCAATATGTTCATAGTTATACATGACATACCCACAGCTGCAGTCGAGTGCAAGTGTTTACACCAACAACACTGCGTGGTGAAGTTTTACTGAATCACTAAGCTAGCAGCTACTGTTAGCCCTCCTCCCCTGGGCCCCCAAGCATGAACTGCAATTTGTCCAAATGTGTTTACATCCTGTTTTGGCTCCAAGATGCTGTCCAGGAAGTGGCCTTCAGAAACCAATGGGTGACGTCACGGTCATTTTGTCCATAATATATACAGTCTGTGGACGTCATCCATTAGTTTGTGAAGGGTCGTTTTGAGGTCAATCAGGTCGTCACTTCCTCGACAACATATTGGAGCCAAAAACAGGATGTAACCATATTTGAACAAATGGCAACAGGGCTTACGAAGCGTTCATGCCAGAGGACTCATGGGAAGCTAATATTAGCCACTAGCTTACTGATGCGGTAAAACTTCACCAGTGTCAAACACAGTCATGTTAGTGTAAATACTTACACTCGACTACAGCTGTGGGTATGTCATGTATAACTATGAACATATTAAATAAATAGAAGATATGAAGGTCTGAATCGGTCCGACTTCACTAGTGAGCTGGTTGCTATAGCGACATGTCAAACCGCAGCACAACAGTGATTTTTTTTGGATTATTTGCTGTAATATCTTAATAATGAAGTAAAAAGGTAAATATGGATAATCATGTTACTTATTAGAATGTTACTTATTAGAAGATCCAAATAAAATGTTTAAGACCATGATGACCCATGAAAAAATTTTTACTTGCTTAGTATTTTCAGATAGAATCACATGTGTCTATGGAAAAAAACAAAGTTTGAGCCGGACGATCTGTTCCCCAGTGGACAAGCGGTGGAATTACAACTTAAAGTTACTTCCACATTGGCCTCAATGAACAACCCCGGTCGTTGACCCTTGGACTGAACAGACAAATGGATGTTAATCGCAGACAGTAATCTGATATTTTGTGCCATCAGTGATGGATGTGGATTGGGTTTTAAAATTACATTATTCTGCTGGAAAGGGGAGGTCTCATTTCTAATGTATTTCAGGCAGTCTGAATGTCCACAGTGCAGCGATAACCGACTCAAAAACACATCTTTCACTTTCTCCAACTCACATTGGTGAGGTCTGTGCCGTACTTGCGATTGAGCTCATCCAGTGTCAGCTTGTGATCGTCCTAAAGGGACACAGAGAAATAAGGTGGCATCAGTGACATTTCCAGCATATTGTGTGCACTGACCTTTCACTTTAGAATGACCAGCTCTCACAAAGTGCAGCCATAACAATGATGGAGAAACATTTACAGTTTGAAGAAGGTGAGGAGAAAAAGGAATAAGAAAAAAAAGGCGAGCAGGTAAAGAATGAACATGTGAAGAAAGTATTTTGTCAAACGGATCCCGATGCCTGTGAAGACAGTGAAAAATAAAAAGCGGAGTCGAACTACTCACCATATCCACTTCCTTCTTCAGTTCATCCATATCTTTCTCTTTCTTCTTCCCCTTCCCCTTCTTCTTCCCTCCCTGCTCCGAGGTCGCAGCCAACTCATACTGCTCACGTCCTTCCTGAGAAAGTATGAAAGATGGAAATGAAACAACTGTATCAGCGCCACTTCTTCTAGCTCGACTAAACCTACCATTGTGATGCATTCGATTTGTGAACAGTCCTGGAAATGAGCAACGCTGCCTTCAGCAGAGACGGAGATGAGCAACTGGGATACAATGTAGGCAGCGAGAGCTGCAGATCCTTTCAAATGAGCGACTGCGAGGGTCAGAGATGTGCTTTAGTCGTCGTTATGCCAACTCTGGTCACAAGCAAAAAGTGATTCTCATTTTCCATGTGTGCAGGTTTGGCAAATGTGTCATTTTGTGTCCGAAAGACATGGGGCAAATTTTTGTACCGGCTCACGAGCAAAAACTCGGGTAGGGAGTAAAATAGTTCCTGAGAGGGAGAGGAGAGCGCGCTACTCACCGACCGACCTGAAACGTAGATGTGAAACTTGCGCTGATTGTGCTTCATATTTCACCTGAAATAGTGTTTGTTTTGTGTTTGTTCATCATGGGGCCCAAGAAGGATGCTAGTGGTGAGAAGAAAACCTGTAATATGACGTCGATGCATGTGAAGCACGAGATCAGCGGAGAGGAGGAGGTTACGACAACAGCAGAGACCAAGGAGATGCTGTGGCTCTGAACTGTTCCGGGGGTTCATTTCAAAAAAAAAAAAAACACCCCGAGAAAGTGCACACTTGTCGTGTATTAGACCAAGTGAATGACATTTGTGTCGCCCATTTTGGTAACACTTTAAGGAGTAGGCAGAGGCATAACCTCTTTGGATTCGCCGCTTTAGCAAAAGATCGTCTACTGAAAGTGATGAAAGTGTGATGAAACAGGCCAAAACCAGTGAATTAAAAAAAAAAAAAAAAACAAAAATTAGAAAATAAAAATCGTATGGGTGTTTTCTTGGGAATCAGAATGTTCTTGTATTGCCACGCATGCATACACATGCAAACAATTTTATTTGACATTAAGGTGCACTCATATTGAAGCGCATCAAAACTACGTGGCAGCCGTCAGGCGCCTCATACAGTTGGCGGGAAAACTGTGTGTGTGTGTGTGGGGGGGTACACCAGGAAGAGAAAAAAAAGCAGAGTTTCCAGAATTAGGCTCTCTAGTGAGCAAAATTATGGACACGCTGAACGGATTACTTTGTTTTACATGTATTCTTATGGGAAAACCGGTCCCGGGTCGCAAGTTTGTCACTTCACGAGCTCGATCCCGGAACGGATTAAACTCATAACCCGGGTTAACACAGGTAACATCAGTTTCACAATCCTCACCTCAAGAAGGCACTGCAGAATCTCTCAAATGACAAAATAATGTCTCCTGGAAAATTACTTTATTATGCACTTTGGAAGCAGATGCACAGTACTTGAGGAATGTGAACGCCGATTTAATGGGTGACATTAGTGCGAGATTAGCAGAGTTTAATATAAGAATCGGGCATGAAAACGACGACACCTGCACCAAAAAAAAAAAAAGAAGAGGGAGTGAATGGAGTGAGTGAAATGGGAATAAAATGCAAAACACATAATTTCAGAGTCCTTGAAAAGCAAAACACACATCCCGCTTTGCCCCGGGTGGTTGAATTCAAACAAGAATCCATGATGCATAAATAATATGATGACTACTGTTGAGGTGTGCCTGATGCAACGCGAACACGTCTGCTGATGCCGACTCAAAGCGCCACGAGATATTTTGTCACGGTGCATCCTTTTTAAAAGCCTCCATGTGGGTCACTGCACTTGGAATGAGATTTAAAAACAAACACTCGGGCTGAAGTCTGAATCAGGAAATTCGTGGCCTAAATTGCGGGAGACAAACTGCCAGGAGCTTGAAATGACGGCCACCGAAAGCCCATCACCTTTTAGCCCATCACGTACTGTTTGGTTCTGATATCTACAGTAAAGAAATGGGGAAAAAAAAGTTCTGGCTTTTTGAACACTGATGCCATCTGTTTATGTGCACAAAACTCCACAGAGATCTGATTTTTTTAGGATCCAAATTTTTCAAAATGCTTCCGGTTGCAAAAAGCTTTTTATAAAACCATTTTCCATCTGGTCTTCAGTCTAAATTAAGATTTTGTCAGATGACAGACAGCTTTATTACATCCACCTCACAGTGACAGCTCCAAGAAGATGAAAAACATTAACCCTCGTCTGGTGCTCGGGTCAAATTGACCCTTTGTCATATATCTGCAAAGAAAAGCTGTGTCGTGTGGAAACACCAGGGAGTAGAATCAATACTGGAGTGAAAGGAAGGAGAAGTACTCATAAATAAAAGTACTTGGGGTAGTGAGTAACTTTATAAAAGTCACAGAACAGATTCATTTCAGCTTTTTCGGGGGGCGATTTGTTCATTTTTTGTGGTATAGTTTATTCATTTATTTTTTAACCTTGTTTTTCCCTCCGTTTCTTCATATTGTTCATTTTTGCTTGTTTAATTGAATTAATTTGATTCATTTTGTTGCTCACTGTTTGTTTTGCAGGATGTCCATTTTTTCCCCTTCAGATTTGTTCATTTTTCCTTCATATTTGCTCATTTTTCTATCAGATTTGTTCATTTTCTTGGTTATTTTTGTTCAACTTGTTGTTCTTTGGCCATTTCATGGATAGTTTTGCTTCTTTTTGTGCAGTTTTGTTGATACTGATGATTATTTTGTTTAATTTTCTGAATTATTTTGCTCATTTTCTTGGTTATTTTTTCAGTATAAAGATCATTTTCATCCTTTTTTCCCTTTCAATGTTCTTCATTGTTTTCATTTTGGTGATCATTTTGCCCCCCCCCACCACCACCACGGCTTCTCTTTACAAATACATGACAAAGAGTCGATTTGACTCAAATGCCACATGAGGGTTAAAACCAGTTGAATGCTTGTGTGTTTTAATTTGTTTACCCACAAATAATTCAACCCTAGGGAGAAGCAAGGTTGTGGTTTTTTTGGTCAGTTCAATGACATCCTGAAAATCTGCGTCGACTGGTTAAGGCCAAGCTTCATTCATTTACCCACCATGTCCTGAAACTAAACCTCAGACTGGAACCATGAGGCAAAATGGAGACAATTGCTGGTTTTCACATTTGGGAATAGTTTGTGGATTTTGACCGTGTGAGGAAATTCTTTCACTGCAGGCAGGAGACAATTTAATTAAAAAGAGAAGATTTCTAATTTTAGTCCCGAGTCTCACATGAGGATGCCTGTTGTGACGGGACACAAAAGAAAAGTAAACACTTCTTCACAAGCAAAAATATCCTGGTTGGTGCGACTTGTCTCCGACTTGATGTCACCTATTGTGCCATCAGCTCGAGCGCCGACACCCTGACATCCTCTCACCCTCGGTCTCTTCCTCCCCTCTTGTTATCAGCGGTCACTATGGCCGACACTGCAACAAAGACCCGGAGGATGTGTGAACCAACGTGACAGCGAGAAGGTGAGATGGAGAGAAAAGCCACCAGTTTATAGATGCCACACCTGGATTTGCTTCTGAACTGTCCAGATGTTCAGCTGAGCTGGAGCAAGATAACTTTTACACAAACAAACATCGATCTTAACTTGGCACACTTGGAGGAGAGACTTTATGATCTGATGATGGACCTTGTGTTGGCGCCATCGTCATACACACACACACACACACACACACACACTTTACTATATATATGAATGAAGATATGAAGGTCTGAATCAGTCCGACTTCACTAGTGAACGGTTGCTATAGTGACATGTCAATCAAACCCCAGCACGGCAGTGATTTGTTGGATTATTTGCTGTAACCTCTTAATAATGGAGCAAAAAGTTAAAGATGGATCATCACGTTACCGTACTTATGCAACACGATGATCCCATGAAAAACTTATTGGCCTAGTATTTTCAGATAGAATCACATACATCTCTATGTGAAAAAAGCTTCTTTGTGCCGGGCGATCAATTCCCTAGTGGCCAAGCAGTGGTATTACAACTTAAAATTACTTCCACATCGGACTCAAAACAGCCACGGTCGTTGACCCCTGGTTGGATCAGTTTCAAGGTCCTAGTTTAATGAAATCAAATGGAGCAATTGTTCTTGTCATCAGTAACCAGTCACCTGTGGTTTACCTGCTTTTACAATCCAGAAAAACTGTGGTGAAAAAGAATCATGACCGATCAAAGTTGTCAAGAAAGATTTCCAAATAGTGGACTAATTGTGATGTAATTATGTGATCCTTTAGTCAAATCACACACTTGTGTGATCTATATAGAAGCACTTCACTCTTCAGTAAATAAATGATTGTGACTCAGGTTTGCTTGTGCTGGTTTGTGGCTAAAGCCCTCAGATAAAGTTCATCTACACACAACAGGTAAAGTCTGATAATGACAAAGCTGGTCACACTGGTTCATGTGTGTTAATCACAGACAGGGAGAAAGAGTGCGTTTCAAGTAAGTAATCGGATATCACAACACGAGAAGCTGACATCGATCAGCCGTTAACACTCTTCTATAATTCAGTGTTGTACAGGGATCAGAGGTGTTTGCATGTTGGAACGGAGGAGGGGCCCTACTAAAAGATCAAGTGATTACTAATGAGCCATTTGTCTGCATGCAACAGCACAACGTGTGCAGCTGCCATTTTGAAAACCTTTTGGACACAAAATGACCTGAGCGTCGCTCGGGCTCACTGCTTTGGCAAAACATGGTCGTCCTGCACATTCTTGCTCATAGAAATATGCCAACTTTTTTTTCTACTGCATTAGCCTTTTCAACTTTCCCATGGAGTCACCGGAGCAGAGTGTGTGATCCCGGCACATGGTGTTATTGTTGCTCGAGCCCCCTGGCCAGCTAAGCTGGGAAAACACTGAGCCACGGTTCTGGATCACTACATTCGCATCTTAACCTCTGGACCCCTGAGGACCCCCAGGGGCCATCTGGCTTAAGGAAAATAACTCACAAGCAGTGGTCCAGGGTCTCAGACAGAGATGGACTGACAGTTTGTTTGAACCTCATTGACTACAAAAATTATAGTTACAGTAAATAAAGAATAAAAAGATGAATTTCTACCAGATCTCATGTCAAACGTCACTGCCATTTATCCTCCAATGTGTACTTAATGTTGGTGTGAATGCACACTAACAATACATCCACTAGAAGACAGTGTGGAGTTCAGACTGTCCTCTAGTTGTCCATTTGATTTATATCTGAAAATACTAAGTGAACATTTTTTTGTCGAGTCATTACGGTGTCAAACATTTTAATTGTTCCCTCTAATAAGTGACTTTGTTCATCTTTAACTTTGTGCTCCTTTATTAAGATACTATGACAAATAATCCAACATTTCACTGCCGTGCTGGGGTTTGATTACATATTGCTATGGTAACTAGGGTCACCGGTGGAGTTGGACCCTGCTTTTTAAAAAAAAAAAAAAAAAAAAACTTTCCTATTGTATACTTACCCCCTCCTCCCCAATACACACTTTCCCCCAACTGCAGAAGGGGCAGCGCGTACGCTCGCTGCAGCCCCCTCCTCCTTGGTGAGAGAATATGTAATTTCATTGTTGATGGAAACATTTGACAATGACAAACGCATTTTGATTCTATGATTTTTGTTTAACACTGCCTTGTGAAGTTTTAGTGTCCGAAGGCAAGCAGTTACTTAGCTTTCCCTACGCTCCACTAGCACCACCGCAATTCGTACAAATATGGTTGCATCCTGTTTTCGGCTCCAAAATATTGTCCATGATGACACCAATATATACAGTGCATCTACAAAGTATTCATAGCGCCTCACTTTTTCCACAATTTTTTATGTTACAGCCTTATTCCAAAATGGATTAAATTAATTTTTTCCCCTCAAAATTCTACACACAACACCCCATAATGACAATGTGAAAAAGTGTTTTAAAATTGTTGCAAATTTATTAAAAATAAAAACCTGAGAAATCACATGTACATACGTATTCATAGCCTTTGCTCAATACTTTGTTGATGCACCTTTGGCAGTAATTACAGCCTCAAGTCATTTTAAATATGATGCCACATCTTGACACACCTATCTGTGGACAGTTTGGTCCATTCCTCTTTGCAGAACCTCTCAAGCTCCATCAGGTTGGATGGAGCTTGAGATGCTCAAGTGGAGTAGGGTCTGGGCTCTGGCTGGGCCACTCCAGAACATTCACTGAGTTGTTGTGAAGCCACTGCTTCCATATCTTGGCTGTGTGCTTAAGGTCACTATCCTGCTGAAAGATAAACCGCTGCCCCAGTCTGAGTTCAAGAGAGCGCTGGAGCATGATGCTACCACCACCATGCTTCACTTTAGGGATGGTATTTGGTTCTCTCCAAACGCAACACCTGGCATTCACTCCAAAGAGTTTAATTTTGTCTCAGACCAGAGAATTTTGTTTCTCATGGTCTGAGAGTCCTTCCAGGTGCCTTTTGGCAAACTCCAGGCAGGCTGCCATGTGGTTTTTACCAAGCAGTGGCTTCCGTCTGGCCACTCTACCATACAGGTCTGATTGGTGGATTGCTGCAGAGATGGTTGTCCTTCTGGAAGGTTCTCTCTCCACAGAAAAACGCTGGAGCTCTAACAGTGACCATCAGGTTATTGGTCACCTCCCTGACTAAGGCCCTTCTCCCCCCCGATCACTCAGCTTAGATGGCCGGCCAGCTCTAGGAAGAGTCCTGGTGGTTCCAAACTTCTTCCACTTACAAATGGAGGCCACTGTGCTCATTGGAACCTCCAAAGCAGCAGAAATTTTTCTGTAACCTTCTCCAGCCTTGTGCCTGGAGACAATCCTGTGTGGGAGGTCTACAGACAGTTCCTTCGTCTTTATGCTTGGTTTGTGCTTTGACATCACTGTCATCCCTGGGACGTTTTATAGACTGGTGTGTGAATTTCCAAATCATGTCCAGTCAACTGAAACATCTCAAGGATGATCAGTGGAAACGGATGCACCTGAGCTCAATTTTGAGCTTCACAGAAAGGGCTATGAATACATATGTACATGTTATTTCCCAGGTTTTATGATTTTGAATAAATTTGCAACAATTTCAAAAAACACTTTCACATAGTCATTATGGGGTGTTGTGTGTAGAATTTTGAGGGGAAAAATGAATTTAATCCATTTTGGAATAAGGCTGTAACATAAAAATAAAAAATTGTGGAAAAAGTGAAGTGCGATGAATACTTTCCAGATGCACTGTACAGTCTATGGCACAGACTGCCTTCAAAAAGTTGAGCCATTTCTGTTAATCTTTGTGTTTTATGTTGTGTTCCGTTCTTCTATTCTTCTGCCACATGAGCTGTACTGCGCTAGAGTGCCCCCACAATTTCTGGTGGCACTGCACAGTTTTCTACATTGAGGACGGATCCATAAGCCCCTCAAAAACGTACCAAATTTGTAACATAATGCACACCGAGACGAGAGGGAACGCCCCCTCTGCATGAGTATGTGGACTAAAGCCGGCTGCACACAGAGAAACGCAACTCATCTCAACTGGAAATCTGCTTGATATGTGGCGGTTTCCAACCCAGATTTTTCAGTCATTGTGATCCTGACCGAAATCAACATGTTGAGTCACCAGGACTCAGTGATCTGTGGTGGTCACAACTCCAACTTCGTGACTTTGACGTGTAGGTCACAACGCAATCACTGTTTATTGTCAATAGATGGCGCCAGTTCCCAGGCGTGTCGTGCTGTCAGTCAGTCAATCTACAGCTGCGTGCGAGGTTCCTTCAATCATGACACATCCCACCTCAACTCATGAGTCGCATTTCTCCGTGTGCGGCCGGCTTTAGCATAGAGTATAAATGGGCCTTTAGTTTGATGCCATGTCTCCACTACTGTTTTCATTTTTTTTTTTTTTTTTTAAAGAGCTTTTATAACGTACAACTAGTGATAACACTTCTGGCATTTTAAAGATCACATTATGATTACAACAGCAATATTGCATTATATCAGTCACCGGCGTCCTTGATTACAACAAGTGGTATCTACACTGAGAGTCATTAGTGATTGCTTAATATCTGCAACATTTAAAATGATTTCTAAAGATCAAAAATTGTAGCTGTACAACATGTAGAGTAAAAACATGAACACTTATTTGTCAGTCATTCATCTGAAGTATTGTCAGCAGCCTCCAGGGCTCTTCATCCCGATAAAGAACATGATTGATCAATAAGAGCTCTGCAACAGTGGAAACATTACAAGAGACCTTTGCATAATTGCCAGCGCATGACATCAGCAAAATCCAAATACCTGTTATTTCAAGTACATTACAAATGCCCTGAGGCAGAATAGAAATGCTCTCAGCTGATTTCAGAGTGTCCTTGACAGCAGACTGAAACTAAAAATGTGTTTGTGTAACTGGAAAATATCCCCCACATTACACTGGCAGCTGTTTACGTCTAACAAGTGACGGCACAAACCAGCGAAGAGCCGCCCCACCATCTGCATTTTCTTCTTCTGACAGAGCAAACTGAAAACTCAAGGTTCTCCAGCTAAGCTTTTCTCAAAGTCTGGCCAACTGTGTTTTCTCTTCTCCCTTTGCGCTGCAGCCAAAGTTAAGCTGTTTTCATTGCTGTCTCGCACAGCATCTTTTATATCTCTGGGCACAGTCAATCTTTGTCAGTGTGTCTGAAATAAAAACTGCTAACAAGCCTTTTATAATTAGCCAAGTCTATCATCAGTCAACCTAGGCTTCAATGCTAGTTTCTGTAGGCGTAGGCTTTCAGCTCAGGAAAGTATTAATATGACACACATTCGGGAGATGTGGGCATGGTTTGTAAACTCGCTTATCTGCGTAATGAGACGCAGCTGTAGGTAACGAAGTTGATTTAAAGAGCTGTGCGGATGCGGGAACTGAGGGTGTACTCACACTGGCAGTTCGTTCCGCGCCTGGGCGCGTTTCACACCTTTAGCGCGGATCATTTTAGTAATGT